>SNVD02009622.1:0-40307 GCA_013180625.2 Boswellia sacra | reverse complement strand
TTGAAGCCATTGTTCGAAGGTTTGAAAACGTGCATATCTGGGAGAAGAACAAACTCAATCGCATTATCGGTAATATCTCTCCTTTTCTTCTCTTCAATGGATGCTGATATCTTTCTATCGAACCTTCGTAAATATTTCCCTTCACTTCCTCAAAATGCGGTGTTTAAAATTTATAAAGTACGGATGACTAGACTTTGGGCGTTGATGCTCCTAAATGTGCCTGCTGATATCCGATGGCTTATCGAAGCCAAGGTGAGATTGTCCGGTGAGCCGGACATTAATCTCGAAAAATACATGCCTGGTCTAGGAAAGAGCTACTACGCCAAGAGGCGAAGAGCGAAAAGGTTACAAGTATGTTATAAATGTGCTAGATGGAATTGTAACCAGACTTGTCGTTCATTAGGTTTGTGTCCAGGAATAGAGAAGATAAACTTTCATTTATTAAGAATGGTTTGAGTAATGAGTCGCTGGATAATGTTTTATTAACTCTTGAGTCACATTCTTGTGAACTTGTTCAGCGTGAATTGCTTAATTTATGGACACAATTTCGTGATGAATTGCAATGTTATAGTCTTGGGAATCTGACTAAAAACGACCCTGTTTGCCAGTTTATAAGAAAACTGGATGGGAAGCAAATCCCTGACTCATAGAAGGCGTTTCAGCCGTTACTGGACGTAAAACCAGAGGAAGATGTGAGCCACAATCAAAACTACTTGTATATTTGAATGTGTGTTGTTGTTGTAGAATTTTTTTTCTTGTTTCGTTTGATCTGATTATCGATGTTGTTTTTGTGTTGATGTTGTTTGTTGATTTTGTTTGTTTTAATTTCAAGTTTTCTTTTTGACAAACCATATGACTACCCCATGATATATACACACGTGGGAGACAAGTATGGAGGTTTTGTCAACCTCCGTCGAAAGTATGTCTTTACTTTTCATGCTTCACGTGGGAGACAAGTATGGCGGTTTTGTCAAACCCCGCCGAAAGTATATCTCCATTTTTCATGTTTCACGTGGGAGACAAGTGTGTAGGTTTTGTCAAACCCCGTCGAAAGCATATCTCATTTTTCAAATCTTGGGGCGATAAATCTGCATCGAGCAACCCCCACCGAAATTATGTCCCCATGGGTCCAAATTTGAGAGCTTTCCGTGTTGAAATAATACACATTCTGGCATGTTTCAAATGTCATTTAATCAACCTTATCTTGCACTTTTGAATAGACATAATACCTAACAGTGACATCATTGTTCTTAACAAGATATTTATTAAAGCATTTAGAAATGGAGAAGACACCAATTCGACGATTCCAAAATATATGCGTATTTTGTGGATCGCAATTTGGTAAAGATGGAGAGTTTACAACAGCAGCTCTTGATCTTGGTAGGACATTAGCTATGAGGGGTATTCATTTATGATTTATGGCAAGGTGGTGGTTTTTATTAGTCTTGGGTTTAATGGGGTGATATAGTGTCAACTAGCTTATCCTTGGGAGGAGTAAAGTTCTGCAGCAATACCCGAAAACCATTGAGCTGTGGAGAGATCTCATAGGCAACACAATGGGGAGAAGAGTTACAGGTCTCTAGACAATGCATATGAGCGTATTGCACATTAGGATGTCATTAAAAATGATGATGCATTTATAAGCATTGCCCGGTGGTTATGGATACATATAGAAGAGGAGATATTTCAAATCCACATCTTGGGCACAGCTAAACATCCATCAGAAACCCATTGGTTTGTTAAATGTCAATAATTTTTTTGATGGTTTGTTGTCCTTTCTTGATCAAGCTGTAGAAAAAAATTTTATCTCACCGTCGGCGAGGCAAATCCTGGTTACAGCTTCAACTGCAGGGGAGTTAATTGGTAAATTACAAGAATTCGTCTATTTGCCTGATCCAACAATGGCTCGGATAGATTAGTTTGGAGAAGGCAATAAAAGCCGTAGACTAGATTTAACGCTCCATTTGTAACCTCTATCTATTGGTTTGCATTGTTTTTGTTTTACTTTCTTTTTAGTGTGTTTATTTGAGATTTTTCATGTCATTTCTTTTGAGTTTTTTTTCAGGGTATTTCTTTCGTCCCAGGTAATATTTTCTAATCATGGTTTTTAGAGTGGTGGCTTAAAAAGTTCAATTCCTCTTGAAATGCATTCTGGATCTCTTCAATCCATAATGGCTGAATAAGGAGGCTAACTTCTAAACTTTTTAAACCCATTCTAACTGACTTGTTTTTGCTTGCTGGCTTGTTGGACTTTGTTATTTTTTGAGTAAATTTAGTTTTGTGTAATTTAGAGTTGTTGTGTGTTTTTGTCTTTATCAGTTTTGATTCGAAAAAAAAAACATTGTGGAAAAACCTAAGAATGGCAGAATATGGGGTTTCCTTAACTCTTGAAACGCATTCTCTCTAAATAAATCTGTAGTTTGTTTATTTCATGTTGTTTGAAGTGTCTTGTTTCTTGTTTTGTTCTTTCATAATAAAGGTCTATAGGCTGGAAACCTTAAGTCTGCGGGCTACTGGTCCTAAGGATTGTTGAAATATACAATCTTGACTCAGGTGTAACAACGCCACGTACCTCTTTTCTTGCAGTTTGTGTGGCGATGATAAGATAATGATTGAATTAAGAATAACTCTTGGAAAATGATAAATGATGCATGGATATGTGTGCTTGACATGTTTATTGGTTTTCGCTTTGCTTTTGATTCCTTGCGCAACATTGAGCACTGAGCTATTATAACTGAGTTATTTGTTCACTTAGAGAAAGTTTATGTAATTTAAATGTTTCTTCAGATTTCAATGAATTCTAGAACTTGCTTGATGGTCACTCGAGGCGAAATCCTAGACTGTGCAACATTGGGGAAATGATTTAGGCCATCTTTGGACCGTTTGAGCCTTAATAGCCAACCTTGACTGAAATTGATCCCTAGCTACCCCTTTGAGCCTTTGTAAGCATTTTTCTTTGTTAACTCACTAAAAGATTTCCTAACCTCAAATGAATTTGGTCCAAACAGTTTATCCCTTACCTATGAGCATGTAGATCACTCACAATTAAATTTTTGAGCTATGTTCTAGGTATTGGAAAAGTATTCATGTAGAGGAGATTAGGGATGTGTCGATGAGCAACTTGCAGTGAGTTCTATTGGTTTGGTAAAAATAAAAAAAAAGAAAAAAAGGAAAAAAAGCCAATCTGTACTTATCGTCCACGTACTTACACATTGAGGACAATGTGTTGTTTAAGTGTGGGGGAGGGGAAGTGTAATAAAAAAAAGAAAAAAAGAAAAAAAGAAGAACAAAAAGAACAAAAGAAGAAGAATAAGAGATCTATACCCTTAAGTGTTCTTAAAAAGAATGAAACAACAAAGTGTGGGGGTGTAGTTTTCTTTTGTTTTCTCCAAAAAAAAAAAAAGATTGAGTGTTCTAATAAGTTTGGGGGAGTAACTTGGTGAATTGAAATAAAGTTGTGTTATAGGGTTGAGCTCTACATAGTCTTGAATGATTTATGTGTTTGTGGGTGATTTGAGCCAAATTATTATCATTTATCATACCTTCACCCAAGCCAAACGTTACAAGCTTAATAAAGTCCTACTTGATCCTTGGTGTTGTGCATGTCTACATTAGTGGAGAGTGACTTGAAAAGCAAGCCTATGGAGTTCATTTATACGCACATTTTCACTATTAAATATGATTCATTTTTATGCATAAACTCATCCAGGTTACAAATGATTAGGTGAGAATGGCTCTATAAACACACACATTGGAGGAATTGAAGTAGAGCGAAACTAATCTTTGTAATGAGATTCTTGATCCAAGATGCATTATTTGAAAGTTTGTCCTGGGTTATAAATTAAGTACAAATCTATTGGAGCCTATTTGCAGTTAAAAAACAAATGTGGTGTTTTATTTTCTTTGAATCTGTTTCGATTTAGTTTTGTTTCATATCGTCGTAGTTGCTCGAGGACTAGCAAAGTTTAAGTGTGGGGGAATTTGATAGGTGTTTAGTTATGTATCATTTTCATATCAATTCATCTATGTTTCTTTGCTATAATCCTTGGTATTTTTATGTTTTTGTGTGGTTTGATGTTTGTAGGAGTTTTGGAGAAACTTGCACCAAAGTGAAGTAAAACCCTTCATTTTCACCTCTGCTAGTCAACCATCTTCTCGGATTTAATTGTATTGATATACAATGAACCGGATAACATGTTATATATCATTGGAAAGCTCTCGAAGTCTATTTTCTAGAGAAATTTACGGTTCATAAATCCATTCAGTGTACCGAAAGTTATAATCAAAACAGTGTGAGAAGTATAGAAATGTAATTCCACAAATCACCGTAGCATGTATAATACGGGACACTGTAGCAGGTTACTGTAGCAGAGTATATAAACACATTTTAGGGTTTTATTTGAATAAACTGAAGAGGGAGAACGTTGAGAGGAGGTGGCATCTTCGGATTTTCTCTAATCTCTAGAGTTCTTTGAAGGAGCGATTGAAGGCTTGGGAAAAGAGGAAGCACTACAAAATCCTAAGAGGAAATTTCATCAGATTTGCTAAGTTTTTATCATTCCCTTTTCATTTATCTTGGAATTGCTATGTATTGTATTATATTTGTATTGTGTCTGAATATGTGTAACTAAATCTGAATTGGTTGAGGGTGATTTCAAAGCCCTTGATATTGTTTTTGTGAGTTGATTGTGCAAGATATTGTTATCCAATTCTCTAATTGAAGTTGCTTGTATTCTCCCATATTTAATGCTTATGATTGCTTGCTGATTGTATTTGAGTGGCCAACTGAATATAATCTGGTTGTGATTTATTGCTAGACTAGAAATCTTGATCCGTAATTGTCTTGAATTTCTAATCATTAGTAGCAAAATTGTGATCAGAGATTGCAATTGGAGAATATAACCTAAGTTAAATAATCCGAGCTTGTGTGTTTATTGCTTAGATCAACCTGTCTTTCTTTTCGTAATGCATCCATTGAATTAAATTTAGAGAGCTTGTTCTAGGTTGTTTAATGGATAGAGATTAAATAAAGAGCCTGTTTTATTTAACAACAAAGTAAGGAAAGATTGGGATAACAGAGCTTATTGTTATCTACGGTTGATAATTTCAATGGTGTAATTGGATGATAATTCTACAATTAATTCGCAAATCCATATCTTGTGGTGGAGAATGATCCCTTAACCAGATTTCTATCATTGATTAATTCCCATTTCAATTAAGTTTGCATTGTGTTATTCATTAATTACCGTCGTATTCAGTTTTTCATCTAGTTAATCAACCAACAAAACCCCCCATTTAGTTAACTGTTGATGGAAATAACAAATTCAATTAGAATCAATCCTCGTGGGAACGATATCTTACTTATCACTTTATTACTTGTGCGACTAGTATACTTGCTAGTTTCGAACGCATTAATCGTAAATGTGATTCCTCCTTAGTTTTCTTCTATTTTCTATTTCCTATCAAATTCAATGGCATTGGAGGCAAACGATCGCATTTTTTGATTTAGCAGACAGCACAATGATAGATTCTTCCAAAAGATAGCACTTAAATTCTTAGTTTGTTTGATGATTACTTTTTTAAATTAATAAAAAGTTTCTTTGAGTTTAGGTGTTTGTTAGCAAAAATAAGTAACTAAATAAAAAATTGGATGCTTTACATGACAATATGAAAAAATCCCAAATCCACATGGCTGATCTGTGCTCTTCCACTTAATCCACCTAACCAAATAATAATACACTTAGTACATAATTATGTAATAAAGAATAATAAGTTATTCCCGAAAAGGTATCATAGTGAAATATTGTCGGGATTCATTTTTCATGAGGCCTGTCCAACAACCAATTTTGAAGGAATGAACACAAAAAAAGTACGCCTTCAAGTTGTGGCCAATATAAAGCTATGGAAAGGATCAATAGTGAAATAGGTTGATTGCTTTATGTTGACCCAGGTATGGCAACCCGAGAGGGGGGTGAATTGGGTTTTTATTTATCAAAAAAGGATTTAGAAAACTTTTCCTGAAAGATCAAAATTACTTCACTCTTTGTTTGAGAATAAAGGTGAAGAAGATGAAAATAGAAATTATCAAAGAGCAATCAAGAGAATAACAACAATAAACAATCACAAGAGCAAGTAAATATAAAGAGGATAGGGATAGAAAGAGTGCAAACTCAATTTACGTGGCTTGGCAAACCTTACCTACAACCACGGACTCCTAGCTCCACAAGCTAGGCTTTCCACTAAATTGTAGAATTCTTTACAACTTGCTTGATGAACAACCTCACCAAGACTTTTTCCTTCAACTCTTGATAACACCACACCAAGAGTTCTTCTTGATGAACAACCTCACCAAGGCAACTTCCTTCAACTCTTGATAACACCACACCAAGAGTTCTTCTTCATGAACAACCTCACCAAGGAAACTTCCTTCAACTCTTGATAACACACAACAAGAGTTCTCTCAAGGATAACTATTATCCTTTACAAGAATATCTCGCTCTCACCATAATACAAGAACAAAGAAAATTTTTACAACAAAAGTACAACTCTCTTCAAAGAGTAGATAAAAAATATAAAAGCTCTCTAGACTTGATATTTCTCTTGTTTTTTTTCTTGATAGATGTTTGTCTTCCTCTTTCTGAATGCATGGGAGAAGGGCTCCTTTTATAGGCAAATGGGATGAACTTAGTCAAATGAAGACACCAACTCCAAATTTTCTGCCCACCATAAAAACTGTAATTTTGTCTACTAGTTTTGTCATTGTTAAGTTTGAAATTTGAAAATATACAGAACATAAAAGATCTGAAAAATTGAATAAGCTTTCCAACACATCAAGAATCAAGTCATTTGGATATCTGTAGCTCAAGATATGGCCAAAACACCATTTGGTACTCATGTGACTTGACTTTTCTTCCTTGTGTCAGTCCACCGACTTGCATGTGTATTATGTCAGCCTTCCATTTGAAATTTAAATTTCTTCAAAGAATATGAAATGTGCTCCATTGAATCATCTTTCCAATTCCATAAGAATCAAGTCATTTAAATATTTCTATCTCAAGATATGGACAAAACATCATTTGGTGCTCATATGAGTTGATTTCTCTTCTCTTTGTCAGTCCACCGAATTTCATGTCAATTATGTCAGCCTTTCATTTAAAATTTAAATTTCTTCAAAACATATGAAATATGCCTCATTAAGTCCTCTTTACAATGCCACAAGAATCAAGTCAGTTTGATATTCCTAGCTCAAGATATGTCCAAAGGAGTATTCGGTGCTTATGTTAGCTAGTTCCATTTGTATTTCAATTTGCATAACAATTTGGACAACCTTGCACTTGAAATTTGAATTTCTTTAAAACATATGAAATGTTACAAATTGAGTAAGCTTTCCAAAAGCTATAGAATCACATCAGTTGGGTGTATATAGAGATATATATGACCAATTGATTGAACATTGCTCATGTGTCACATTCCTTGAGTCAATCCTTGTTCGTAAACTTTGGTGCCTTTAACATGTAGTCTTCTCCTTAGCTTCAACACCTCATTTTAATAAGCCTCTTCTTGATTTTACAATTATTTTAATGATCTTATTCTTGCACATAAATAAACATGTTAGTAAATCTCAATGAATCAATGTGTATTGTTATCATCAAAATTATCATGTAGCCTTAGGGCTAACACTTTAGTCATTTGTCTATTTCTTTTTACATTGGATGTGCAGTAAAAAGAGTTTGTATATTTCTACCAAAAAAAAAGGGCGTCAAAGTTTAAGCATACACCAATATTTTTTAGGCAAATTATTGTTGATAAGCATTACCATTTTCATGTCATGCTTCGTCTAATGCAAAAAAAAATAAATAAATAAAAGAGATATTATATGGCCCCATGATTCGGCTTTCCTTGTCCATAAAAATCTTATTGTACTATATTTGTTGTGTACATGATGCATAAGAAATTCTTATACTTTGAAGCTGCATGGTAAGTTTGACAAATCATTTTACCGATCCAAAACCTGAAGGCAACTTGACAAAAGCGGGATACCTTAACAACATGATCACTCAATACGGCAAATCAATAATATTAAGTCTTTGTTTTTGGACCCCCACGCAAAATCAATTTGATTTTTGAGTTTAATTTCTAAAAACATAAATCATAAATCAGAATGTGAAATTACGAATCATGTAACTTTAATGAACTTGCGACACAGGTAAGTCATTTAAAACTTAATGTGACCTCTATGGTGGACTCTTATAGATCCTAAGGTACAAAGATTCAACGCTCCAATTTAACAATTTGGTTTTAAGATAATATTGTTGACCAACTTAAATATTATATAGACCCTTATATATACGAGCTTAAAATTAAATTAATTGATGGAATGTTATAGCGTAATGGTGATATGAACCCGTTTCCTTCTTTATTTAGTTGTACGTTTGTTTACTTAGGCTAACAAAGCCATAAAAAATTGTGATAGCTTTCTCAGTCGTTAGGTTTTTTAGGAAAATTGTTTTGTTATTGGTTACAAGTTCTATTTATTACCAACCACGAAACCTCAAGAAGCAAGATAGAAATATGGCTTTCCAACATAAGGGATGTCATATCATTTTTTTATTAGTTTGATCGAGTTTCTACATACTATTAAATCTAAAACAAATATGGAGAAGATATGCTGCAGCAAGCTGACCTTTATGGTTGTCCTCCTTCTCACGGCTTCATGTTAGTCTATCCACCTGTCTTTAAAGCAGTTAGTTTTTTTTTTAATTTTTTGTTTAGCTTCTTTTTTCTTACCTAATGAATTCTAATCGGCAGGTATCCCATTCCTTGAGCTTCCGAGGGCTGAATCCTACCAGATATTACCAATACCTTGCAAAACTGATGCAGACTGCAAAAAAGATTGCCCACAAAAGGCAGGGTTTTGTTGCATCACAGGAAAACGTACTCAAATCTGTCCATGGCCAAAAGGCATTTGTGCCTGTAATTAAAAACAAGGAGCACCAAGAAGATCATTTCTTCAAACTTAATTAACTTTGTTTCACGCCACATGGTTGCATCACAATATGTTGTATCCTTCATGTAGTATAAAATAATCGAGTTACTTAATGAACTTATTATTATTTCAATAAATTACATGTCAGCATCGTAAATTTGATTCCTCCCTAGTTTTCTTCTATTTTCTATTTGCTATCAAATTCAGTGGCATTGGAGGCAAACGATCGCATTTTTCGATTTAGCATACAGCACGATGATAGATTCTTCCAAAAGATAGCACTTAAATTCTTAGTTTGTTTGATGATTACTTTTTTAAATTAATAAAAAGTTTCTTTGAGTTTAGGTGTTTGTTAGCAAAAATAAGTAACTAAATAAAAAATCGGATGCTTTACATGACAATATGACATATCCCAAATCCACTTGGCTGATCTGCGCTCTTCCACTTAATCCACTTAACCAAATAATAATACACTTACTGCATGATTATGTGATAAAGAATAATAAGTTATTCTCGAAAAGGCATCGTAGTGGAATATCGTCGGGATTCATTTTTCATGAGGCCTGTCCAACAACCAATTTTGAAGGAATGAACACAAAAAAGTACGTCGTCAAGTTGTGGCCAATATAAAGCTATGGAAAGGATCAATAGTGAAATAGGTTGATTGCTCTAGTCATTTGTCTGTTTCTTTATACATTGGATGTTCTCGAATTTAATTGTATTGATTACAATGAACCAAATGACATGCTATATACCATTGGAAAGCTCTAGAAGTCTATTTTCTAGAGAAATTTATGGTTCATGAATCCATTTAGTGTACTGAAAGTTATGACCAAAATGGTGTGAGAAGTGCAGAATTGTAATTTTACAAATCACTGTAGCATGTTATTATTCGGGGCACTGTAGTAGGTTACTGTAGTAGAATATATAAACATATTTTAGGGTTTTATTTTATAACAAGCAGAAGGGGGAGAACGAATTGGAGGCTATCTCTCTTGATTTCTCTCATCTCTTAGAGTTCTTGAGGGAGAAGGAGGGCTTGGAAGGAGAAAGAACTACAATCCTAAGGAGATTCATCTATAGAGGAGATTTTCAAGGGATTTGCTAAGTTCCTTTCCTTTTCATTTTCTGGAATATCTCTATATTGTATTGTATTAATGTTGTGCTTGAACATGTGTAACTAAATCTGATTTGGTTGAGGGTGATTTCAAAGCCCTTGATATGGTTTTTGTGAGTTGATTGTTCAAGAAATTGTTATCTAATTCTCTAATTGAAGTCGCTTGTATTTTTCCATATTCAATGCTCATGATTGCTTGCTGATTGTATTTGGGTGGCCAACTGAATAGAATCTAGTTGTTGTCTATTGCTAGACTAGAAATCTTGATCCGTAATTGTCTTGAATTTCTAATCATTAGTAGCAAAATTCTAATCGGAGATTGCAATTGGAAAATATAACCTAAGTTAAATAATTAGAACCTGTGTGGTTATTGCTTAGATCAACCTATCTTTCTTATAGTAATGCTTCCATTGAATTAAATTTAGAGAGCTTATTCTAGGTTGTTTAATGGATAGAGACTAAATAAAGAGCTTGTTTTATTTAACCACAAAGTCAGGAAAGATTGGGGTAACAGAGCTTGTTGTTATCTATGGTTGATAAGTTCAATGTTGTAATTGGATGACAATTCTATGGTTAATTCGCAAATTCATATCTTGTGGCAGAGAATGATCCCTTAACCAAGTTTCTCTCATTTATTATTTCTCACTCCATTTAACTTTGTGTTGTGTTATTCTTCATTTGCATTAATATTTCATTTAGTTAATCAATCAACAAACACCCCCCCCCCATTTAGTTTATTGTTGCTATCTAATAACAAATTTAATTAGAACCAATCCTCGTGGGAACGATATCTTACTTATCACTTTATTACTTGTGCGACTAGTATACTTGCTAGTTTTGAATGCATCAAGTTTTTGGCGCTGTTGCTGGGGATTGATTTTCTAATCGATTTGTTATCTTGTTTTTACTATTGATTTTTTATTTTTATTTTTGTTTGTTTGTGTTTAGGCTTTTATGTCCGAGGGAGAAGCGGACCAACAACTTAAACGAATTAAGGAGTTTCTTGAATCCTCGAGTTTAAGAATAAATCGATCAATTTCAACTCCACTTCCAGAATTTGACCTTGCACAACATACTTCCCTTCCATCTTCCTGCAGTTCAATCAAATCTGAGTCAGAAGTAATGGCGGAGGAAAACAATCCGACTCTCAAGGAGTTAGCGGCTCCAATTATTGATCAACAACCGCTATGCATAAACACCAACCTTGAGGTAGATTTTGAACTTAAATCTGGACTAATTCATCTCTTGCCTACATTTCATGGTTTTGTAGGAGAGGATCCTAACAAACACCTCAAAGAATATCATGTGGTATGCTCAAGTATGAAGCCAACTGGCGTTTCTGAGGAGCAAATAAATTTGAGAGCTTTCCCATTCTAATTAGTAGATTCGGCGAAAGATTGGCTATACTATCTACCACCGGGTACCATCACCATGTGGAATGAGATAAGTAAACTCTTTTTGGAGAAATACTTTCCCACCTCGAAAGCTACAAACATTAGAAAAGACATTTGTGGCATTCGATAACATAATGAAGAATCACTTTATGAATATTGGGAGAGATTTAAAAGGTTATGTGCTAGCTGTCCACACCACCAAATTAGTGATGGACTCCTTATTCAATATTTCTATGAGGGTCTCCTACCAATGGATAGGAGTATGATTGATGCTGCTAGTGGTGGAGCACTAGTTAATAAAACACCAAAAGTTGCAAGACATTTGATTGGCGACATGGTAGCAAACTCCTAACAATTCAGTAGCCGATTTGAGCCACAACTACCAAAGAAAGTAAATGAGGTAAGTACTCTGAGCATTGAACAACAACTTTCTGAGCTTACCTCTCTTGTAAAAAAAATGGTTGTAGGACATATGCAGAAGTCTTATGCATGTGGGGTATGTTCTACAATGGAGCATCCAACCGACATGTGTCCAACGTTGCAAGAAGGAGATACGGAACAAGCCAATGCCATGGTTGGATTTCTAGGACAACCAAGGCAAAGGTATGACCCCTTCTCTAATACTTACAATGTCGGATGGAGAGATCACCCCAATTTTAGTTATGGGAATCGTCAACCAATCGCCCCAAATGCCATATCAAATCGGCCACCAAGTGTCAATCAACCAACAGTGCAACAACCATTTCAAACACAACCAGTACCAATACCACAACCAGCACCACAACCAGCTCCACAAAACTCAGGTATGTCTCTCCAGGACATTGTTAAAGCACTTGTCACTAACACAATGCAATTTCAGCAAGAAACTAGGGCAAGTATCCAAAACCTGGAAAATCAAATGGGCCAATTGGCTACTAATATGAACAAATTCGAGGGTCAAGGCTCAGGAAAATTACCTTCTCAAACAGTGATCAATCCAAGAGATAATGCTAGCGTGGTAACTTTGAGAAGTGGAAAGCAATTAGAGATCCCACCAAAAAAGTCACAATCTAATGAAGGGGATGACACCACTTCCACCATGAACAAAACATCATCTTCTTAGGTAAATCTTAAAACTCCTATTCCTTTTTATGTTACTCCTTCATCTTTTCCTAGCAGATTTGCAAAATCAAAGAAGGAGAAACAAGAACAGGAAATCTTAGAGACTTTTTGTAAGATCGAGGTAAATATACCACTTTTGGATGCTATCAAGCAAGTACCTCGTTATGCAAAATTTCTCAAGTACCTCGTTATGCAAAATTTCTCAAGGAGTTATGCACTAACAAGAGAAAGTTAAAAGGAAATGAGAAAGTAAGTGTGAGGGAAAATGATTTAGCTGTACTACAAAGAAAAATTCCTCCAAAGTGCAAAGATCCAGGTACATCTACCATTCCATGCACCATTGGTAATACCAAGTTTGAAAGAGCTATGTTAGATATAGGAGCATCTATTAATGTCATGCCATATTCTATTTATACTTCTTTGAATCTTGGACCTCTTGCGAAAATTGGTATTGTCATTCAACTTGCTGATCGTTTTAAAGCATATCCCAAGGGAGTTGTGGAAGATGTGCTTGTGCGGGTGAATCAATTGGTTTTCCCAGCAGACTTCTATGTTCTTGAAATGGAGGATGAGACATCTCCTAATCAAACACCGATTCTTTTAGGGAGACCATTCTTGAAAACTACCGGAACCAAGATTGATGTTCATGATGGCACTCTCACCATGGAGTTTGATGGCGAGGTGATCCGTTTCAATATTTTTGAGGCAATGAGGTACCCTAGTGACTTGCATTCTGTTTTTACAGTTGATGTTATTGATTCTTTGGCACAACAACTTTTTGAGTTAACTCGCAATGATGGATTGGAAGTAGCTATTAGTGAGCACATAGGGAAAGAAAATTCTGAAGAAACAAGAAGGTTGATACAAGTGTCTAAAGAAGTGGAGGAAGTTGTGGCAAGCTTAGATGAGCCTATAGCTATAACCACAAACAGGTATGATGTTTAGTACATTGAATTGCCTTTATCTAATGAGAAACTTCTTCCTTCTGTGATGAAAGCCCCTACCTTGGAGCTTAAGCCTCTTCTAGATCATTTGAAGCATGTATTCTTGGGTTAGAAAGATACTTTGCCAGTCATAATAGCAAAGGGGCTTGTACCACTACAAGAAGAGAAACTCATCCGAGTGCTTAGAGATCACAAAACAGCTATTGGGTGGACAATTGCTGACATCAAAGGTATTAGCCCAACCATATGCATGCATCGTATTTTGTTAGAAGAATGATCCAAGCCCACTAGAGAAGCACAATGGAGGTTGAATCCTCCTATGATGGAAGTTGTCAAGAAAGAGATCCTTAAACTGTTAGATGTGGGTGTGATTTATCCAATTTTAGATAGCAAGTGGGTGAGCCCAGTCCAAGTTGTTCCTAAAAAATCTGGTGTTACAGTGGTTAAGAATGATAATAACGAGCTAGTTCCCACTCATATCCAAACTAGGTCGCGAGTTTGTATTGATTACCGAAAGCTCAATTCAGCAACTCGCAAGGATCACTTTCCCTTGCCTTCATAGATCAAATGCGTGAGAGGTTAGCAGGTGGCGAGTTTGTATTGATTATCGAAAGCTCAATTCAGCAACTCGCAAGGATCACTTTCCCTTGCCATTCATAGATCAAATGCTTGAGAGGTTAGCAGGTCATTCTCATTACTATTTTCTTGATGGCTACTCAGGATATAATCAGATTGTCATTGCCCCTGAGGACCAAGAGAAAACTACATTCACATGCCCATTTGGTACATTTGCCTATCGACGCATGCCATTCGGTCTTTGCAATGCCCCTACCACTTTCCAAAGGTGTATGGTAAGTATTTTCTCTGATTATGTTGAGAATATCATAGAGGTATTTATGGATGACTTTAGTGTTTTTGGTGATTCTTTTGATAAATGCCTGGACAACCTTACCCTTATACTTCAAAGATGTATAGAAACTAACCTTGTTCTGAATTGGGAAAAATGTCATTTTATGGTAGATCAAGGTATAGTTTTGGAACATGTTATTTCTGCTAGGGGTCTAGAAGTTGATCTAAGATAGACCTTATATGTTCCTTATCACCCCCCACAAGTGTGCCGGATATTCGTTCTTTTCTTGGTCATGCAGGTTTCTATCGTAGGTTCATAAGAGATTTTTCGGAGATAGCATTGCCCCTATGCAGATTGCTACAGAATGATGTGGCCTTTGAATTTGATGAGAAGTACAATAAGGCATTTAAGAAACTAAAGGAACTCTTCACTTCGACTCCAGTGATCCAATCTCCAAATTGGGATCATCCATTCAAGATCATGTGCGATGCAACTGACTATGTTGTGGTTGCCATCTCCAGAATGTTGTGGTTGACTATGGGAAGCAAAATTCCACATGCCATTTACTATACATCTCGGACTTTAAATGATGCTCAGCTTAATTATTCTACCACTGAGAAAGAGCTGCTAGCGGTTATTTTTGCTTTAGACAAGTTTCGTTCTTATTTGATTGGTACTAAAGTAACCATTTATTTAGATCATGCAGCCTTGAGGTACATGCTCACGAAGAAAGATGTTAAACCAAGGCTTATCTGGTGGATACTCCTCTTATAGGAATTTGACTTGGAGATCAAAGATAAGAGAAGAAGTGAAAACTTAGTTGCAGACCATCTTAGTCGCCTTGTCCATGATGAGGATGCACTACCATTACAAGAAAGTTTTTCGGATGAACAATTACTGTCTCTACGTGCAGTAGCCCCTTGGTATGCAGATATTGTCAACTATTTAGTTACCAAGAAGTTACCACATGACTTGTCTCAAGCTCAAAGAGATAAGATCAAAAACATTGCCAAGCATTACATATGGGATGATCCGTACTTATGGAAGCATTGTTCTGACCAAGTGATAAGAAGGTGCGTTTCTGAATCTGAATTTAATTCAATTTTAACCTTCTGTCATTCTTATGCATGTGGAGGTCACTTTGGACCAAAAAGAACAGCCCTCAAAGTTCTTGATTGTGGATTCTACTGGCGATCGTTGTTCAAAGATGCATATCTCCTTTGCAAAGCTTGTGACCGTTGTCAAAGGACAGGTAATTTAAGTGCCAAAAATCAAATGCCACAAACCTCTATACTTATTGTTGAAATTTTTGATATGTGGGTTATTGATTTCATGGGTCATTTTCCTTCATCTTTTGGTAATATTTACATTATACTTACTGTGGATTATGTTTCTAAATGGGTGGAAGCAAAAGCTGCGAGAACTAATGATTCTAAAGTTGTTGTAGATTTTGTGAAATCTAACATTTTTGCAAGATTTGGAATATCAAGAGCCATAATTAGCGATAGAGGAACACACTTCTACAACAGATCATTTGAAGCCTTGCTCAAGAAATACAACATCACTCACAGGGTGTCTATTGCATATCATCCACAAACTAGTGGTCAAGTTGAAGTTTCAAATCGAGAAGTCAAGTCCATCCTCGAGAAGACAGTGAATCCGAATAGAAAAGATTGGAGCATACGACTTGATGATACACTTTGGGCATACCGAACTGCTTACAAGACACCTATTGGCATGTCTCCATATAGGTTAGTCTATGGTAAGCCATGCCACCTTCCAGTATAGCTTGAACACAAAGCATGGTGAGCAGTAAAGCTTTGTAACATGGAGATGGACGCTGCTGGTGAACAAAGGAAACTTCAGTTGCAAGAATTAGAAGAACTTAGAAATGATGCCTACGAGAATTCAAAAATTTACAAGGAGAGAACTAAGGCATTTCATGATAAGATGATCTCCCGAAAGAATTTTGAAGTAGGACAAAAAGTCCTATTATTTCATTCTCGCCTCAAGTTATTTCCAGGTAAATTACGTTCTCGATGGGTTGGACCCTTTGTTATTATTGTTGTCTTTTCTCATGGTGCAGTGGAAATCAAGAGTTTAAAAACTGACAAAGTATTCAAGGTGAATAGACACAGGTTGAAGCCTTATTATGAAAATTCAGTGATGCAGGACATCGAGGAGGTACCTCTCTATCAGCCAACTTATCTTGATGGGTGAGGGCAGGTAACGTCAGGCTGAGGACGTTAAATCCAGCGCTTATTGGGAGGCAACCCAATGTTTTTAAAAAATAAAAAAATTAATAATAATAAAAAAAGAAGAATAAAAGAAGGTAGTAATGATCAATTTTTGTGTCTCGAGGAGATTCCTTTCGCGGGCTTTATCCATCATAATTGATCAGGTTTTATGTCTCTTTGCCATATGTCTCATTTGCTTTGTTGTTTGTTTATGAATTTTGTTTGCTCTTATGTTCTTATTTCTTTTATGTGTCTTTATTTTATTTTCTTCTCTTTTCTTTTCTTTTGTTTAATTTGTTTATTCCGTGCTTTGCGCTCATTTGTGCAACAGCTTGAGGAAACACCCAAACGGGAACTGAAGTCATTGCCTAAAGGTTTAAAGCGTGCATATCTGAGAGAAGAACAGACTCAACCGCATTATTAGTAATATCTTTCTTTTTCTCCTCTTCAATGGATATCGATATCTTTCTATTAAACCTTCGTAAATATTTCCCTTCACTTCCTCAAAATGTTGTGTTCAAAATTTATAAAGTACGGATGACTAGACTTTGGATGTTGATGATCCTAAAAATGCCTGCAGATATCCGATGGCTTATCAAAGCCAAGGTATGATTGTCTGGTAAGCCTGATATTAATCTCACAATATACATGCCTGGTCTAGGGAAGAGCTACTACGCCAAGAGGCGAGGAGCAAAGAGGTTACAAGTATGTTATAAACGTGCTAGATGGAATTGTAACTAGAGTTGTCGATCATTAGGTTTTGTGTCCAGGAATAGAGAAGATAAACTTTCGTTCATTAAGAATGGTCTGAGTAATGAGTCTCTGGATAATATTTTACTAACTCTTGAGTCACATTCTTGGGACTTGTTCACAATGAATTGCTTAATTTATGGACATAATTTCGTGATGAACTGTAGCGCTATAGTCTAGGGAATCTGACTAAAAAAGACCCTATTTGCCAGTTTATAAGAAAACTGGATGGGAAGCAAATCCCCGACTTATAGAAGGTGTTTCAGCCGTTACTGGACGTAAAACCAAAGGAAGATGTGAGCCACAATCATAACTACTTTTAATTTGAATGTGTGTTATTATTGTTGAAATTTATTTTTCTTGTTTTATTTGATTTGAATATTAGTGTTGTCTTTGTGTTGTTGTTGTTTGTTGATTTTGTTTGTTTTAATTTCAAGTTTTCCATTTTGACAAACCATATGACTACCCATGACATAAGCACACGTGGGAGACAAGTGTGGAGGTTTTGTCAACCCCCACCGAAAGCATATCTCAAGTTTCAAATCTTGGGGCGATAATATGAAAGAATATTTAAATTTAAGATTATATTTAGTTATATATTTATTTTCATTCTAAACTATGTGGTGCCCCCTCTAAAGAAAATTTTTGGGTCTACCACTGTGATTTACTATTGGTCCTTTATTAAGTTAGTGCACTGCATTACTCTAAAAGCATTCTCCATCTTTTAGTGTTTTGAACTCTTTGCTTTTTATGGACTAGGCTTACATTTCTTTACATCAAATTTGCCTAAACGGCCAAATTTTACCGAGCCGAAGTCATAATTGATTTCTACACTTAGTGTAAATGTTATTAAATGCAACTCCTTTTTTCTTTTCGTTTTGTTGCTTTGACATTCCAGGGGCTATTTCCTTTGACAAACATAAACAAAATAAAATGGTTTCACCCATGCTTTAAATCCCATCCAGAGAGATTAGCTACCTTTGTTAAAGCAACCCTCCACTTCTACACCTTTCTTGTATCCCTAAAAAGTTCTTCATGTTTAGCAAAGACTTCTTAAAATCTTCCGTTTGTTTCCTTACCATAGATGGATCCACATATACAAAATAGTCATAACAATTTGTTCCATTGTTTCCATGCACTGAGCAATCTTAACAAGTTCATCCAATCACAAAGTAGAAGATGCTGGAAAATTAGTGAATGCAAATTGATGTTAAAAGTCTTTACAAATTCCTTAGATTTTATAAGTATTTTCAAATTCATAACTCATGTATTCAATGAACTCTTATGTATTGAATACAAGTTAATTTTGAGTTAATAAAAGTTGATGTTTCAAATTCCATAGCCTATATAAAGAGGTTCTCCCTTATTTGGTCAAGACACCACAAGTTAGCTCTCTCTCTCTCTAGCTTGTTTTATCTCTTGCCTTCTTTAGCTCTTAGCTTCTAGTTCTAATGTTCATGATAGAGTTTGAAGTGTTTCAAGTTCACTTAAGTGAAAGAGTAGTGCTTCTCTTGCTAGTAGTTGTCGTCTTGGGAGACAAACACTGGTAGAATTCACAAGCACCTAGTGGAGAAGGCAAATTTGTTTTAAGGAAATCGTGTAATACACGAGCCTCGGTGGATCATTTCTATTGCTATGACAAGCTTTCAGTTAGTAATTTTACTTTAAAGTTCAATTAAATTATTTTTGTATGTTATCCTTATATAATGCAAGTAATTTTATAACAAACTTAAAACAAATTCTTGCTTTATATAAGGTTTTTAAAGTGGCATGTTAAAATCTAATTTTATTTATATTGTTGTAATATATATTATTTTATTTGTTTGAATAAATAAATTGCTCTTGCTTTATATTTATTGATATATATTTGGTGTGATATTTTTGTAGAGGGCCTTTTATAGTTTGTTGGTGTCAACTGGATAGTAACTAAATAAAGAAGTTCTGTCTAAGGAGACTGGGTTTGAAAAGGAAACAATTGTGACCCCTCCACGTCTTTCCTAAAAAATTTCTTATAAAGAAATTCTGTCTAAGGAGGCTGGGTTTTAAGTGGGACTTATTTGTGAACCCTCCAGTCTTTCCTGGGAATTATCTATTGAAAGTTATTCAGTTGTTCTCAAACTATAGTTTGGTTCAAGAAATTAAAAATCGTTTGATTTATTAATTTCAATTGTTGTTGTTGAGATGGCTAATGTTATGACTAGTTCTCAACAACCTAATGTGGCTATTGTCTCAACTGTATCTGTTTCGGTTCCTTTAAACCGCGGTGAAAAATCGAAGAAATTTGATGGATTGAATTTCAAGAGGTGGTAGCAAAAGATGCTATTTTACTTGACCACTCTGAGTTTGGCAAGGTTCTTGACTAAGGATCACCTAAACTTAGTGAACAAAAGCAAGATGTCCAAGTCATCAGTGCTATTGAGGCTTGAAAGCATTCTGATTTCTTATGTCATAATTATGTCATGAATGGTTGATAGACTCATTATACAATGTGTATATTGAGAAAAAATCAACTAAGAAATTATGGGAGCCTTTAGAGAAGAAATATAAGACTGAGGATGTTGAGTCTAAAAAGTTTATGGTGGGTCGCTTTCTTGATAAGATGGTGAAAACCAAAACTGTGATAAGTCAAGTGCAAGAGATCCAATTGATCCTTCATGAGATACATTGTGAAGGGATGGTTCTAAGTGAAACCTTTCAAGTAGTAGCTGTGATTGAGAAGCTACCCTCTGCATGGAAGGATTTCAAGAATTACCTCAAGCAAAAGAGAAAGGAGATGAACATGGAAGAGCTTATAGTCAGACTTCGTATTGAAGAAGACAATAGAGGCTCACAGAAGAGAAGTTCAACTCTTGCAGTGGTAAAGGCTAATGTAGTGAAGTATGGTTAAAGCTCTAAGGCAAAGAAGAGCAAGCTGAATAAATGGTCCAAGCTAGGGCCTAAAAGCAAAAGTTTTAAGAAGCAAAAGTTCCAAGGGAAGTGCTTCAACTGTGATAAGATAGGTCACCAGGATTCAGATTGCTGATTTCCAAAGAAGAAAAAGAATCAATCGAATATGGAGGACAACATCACACAAGACGTATTAGAGATAAGCCTGTCTACAGTTGTTTCTAAAATCAATCTAGTTAGGTCCAACCCCAAAGCATGGTGGATTGAGACTAGAGCTACAAGGCATGTTTGTTCTAACAAAGGCCTATTCATAACCTTTGAACCCATTAAGAATGCGGAGAAGCTCTTCATGGATAACTTATCCACGTCTGGGGTATAAGTTCTAGGCAAAGTGGTTCTGAAGATGACCTCTGAGAAGGAGCTGACTCTAAATAATGTAATGCATGTGCCAGAGATCCGCAAGAACTTAGTGTCTGGTTCATTGCTGAATAAGCATGGATTTTGCATGGTTTTAAATCAGATAAATTTGCACTTACCAAGGGTGGTATGTATGTTGGAAAGGGATATGAGAGTGAAGGTATGTTTAAACTCAATGTAATAACTGTAAAGCCTAAAATCAATAAAGCTAGTTCTTCTGCTTGTTCGATTGAGTCTTCCTTTTTATGGTATGGTCGACTAGGACATGTTAATTATAATACATTACGTAGATTAAGTAACTTAAATCATATTCCTACTTTCCAGAATGATTCAAAACATAAGTTTGAAACTTGTGTTGAGGCAAAATTGAAAAGGTTGTCTTTTCAAACTATAGAAAGAAATACTAAACCTCTTGATTTCATTCATAGTGATATTTTTTATTTGAAATTTGTTAAACAAGATGTGGCAATAAGTATTTTATTACTTTTGTCAATGATAGCTCAAAATATTGTTATTTGTATTTATTGAAAAGCAAGGATGAGGTAATAAAGAAGTTTATTTCTATAAGAATGAGATTGAAAATCAACTTAATAAGAATATTAAGGTGATTAGAAGTGACCATGGTGGAGAGTATGAATCACCTTTTGGTGAGTTCTATGCATAACACGGAATAATACATGAGATCATGCCACCTTATTCGCCTCAGTCAAATGGAGTTATTGAGCGTAAAAATCGTACCTTGAAATAAATGATGAATGCAATGTTGTTGAGTTTTAGGTTACCTTAGAACATGTGGGGGGGAAGCTATTTTGTCAATTAATTGCCTTTTAAATAACGTACCTCGCAAGAAAGATGAAAAGACACCTTATGAATTGTGGAAAGGAAGAAAGCCTTCCTACAAATATTTACGAGTGTGGGGGTGTCTTGTTAAAGTGGTGGTACCTATACCTAAGAAGATGAAAATAGGTCCAAAAACAATTGATTGCATTTTCATAGGATATGCTCATAATAGTAGTGCTTATTGGTTTCTTGTGTATGAGTCACAAATCCCAGATATACACAAATACACAATAATGGAATCGAGAAATGCATCGTTCTTTGAGCATGAATTTTCGTATAAATCCAAAGGAGGACCAGGTTCATCTAAACGAACTTATGAGGCTATCATAAAGGATAGTCAGGACCAAAAACAAGTTGTTGAAGATAAGCCTAGACATAATAAAAGAGCAAGAACAGAAAAATCCTTTGGTCTAGATTTTTTGGTTTATATATTAGAAAGTGAACCTCAAAGCTTTAAAGAAGTTCTGAACTCTTTAGAGGGACCTTTGTGGAAAGAATCCATTAAGAGCGAAATTGATTCCATAATGCCAAACCATATGTGGGAACTTATGGATCTTCCCCAGGGATACAAACCATTAGGTTCTAAATGGATTTTCAATTGGAAAATGGAAGCAGATGGATTAATTGACAAGTATAAGGCTAGACTTGTTATCAAAGGTTATAAGCAACAAGAAGGCCTGGATTACTTTGATACATATTCTCCAGTGACGAGAATAAAATCCATTAGGATAATACTTGCGATTGCTAATTTTTAGAATCTTGAAGTACATCAAGTGGATGTGAAGACAACCTTTCTTAATGGTCATTTAGATGAAGAGATCTATATGGAACAACCCGAGTGGTTTGTTGCTCTTGGACAAGAAAAGAAATTTGCAAATTGGTGAAGTCTCTGTACGGCTTAAATCAAGCACCAAAACAATGGCACGAAAAGTTTGACAATGTGATGCTTGCAAATAGGTTTAAAATCAATGAGTGTGACAAATGTGTCTATGTCAAAGATACTGAACATGGTTATGTTATTTTGTGTCTTTATGTTGATGAGATGCTCATTATTGGTAGTAATGATAAGATAATAAAATATACCAAAATTATGTTGAATTCAAAATTTGACATGAAAGATATGGGTCTAGCTGATGTAATTTTGGGAATTAAAATTACAAGGACTTCTGACGGACACACTACATAGACAAAATTTTGAAAAAATTTAACAAAGATGATTCTAGAGTGTTTAGGACACCGATAAACTTGAGTCAACACCTATATAAGAATAAATGTGAGAGTGTTTCACAAGTAGAATACTCTAGAGTGATTGGTAGTTTAATGTACTTGATGAGTTGTACAAGACCTGATATAGCCTACACAATCAATAGACTAAGTAGATACATGAGTAATCCAAGTGCCGAGCATTGGAAAGGTATTGTGAAAGTACTGAGGTACTTATGATATACTCGTAGCTATGGACTACATTATACTTGATATCACGCAATGTTAGAGGGATACAACGATGCAAATTGGATATCTAATATAAAAGACTCAAAGTCTAATAGTGGGTATGTGTTCACACTAGCTGGAGCTGCTGTATCATAGAAATCTTCTAGACAAACGGTTATAGCCCGATCCACGATGGAATCTAAGTTTATAGCTTTAGATAAATGTGGTGAAGAGGTTGAATGGTTGTGCTATTTCTTGAAAGATATTTCAGATTGGTCTAAGTCTGTGCCGCCTTTATGTATACATTGCGATAGTCAATCTACTATTACACAGGCTCAGAGTAACATGTATAATGGTAAGTCTAGACATATTCGTCGTAGACATAATACCATTAGGCAACTACTCTCAACTGAAGTTATCACTATAGACTATATAAAGTTTAAGGATAATCTTGCAGATTCGCTAACCAAAGGGTTAAATAGAGAGCTAGTTGATAAGTCATCTAGAGGAATGGGATTAAAGCCCATGAAAGAATAAGTCAATACAAAGGAAACCCAACCTAGTTGACTAAAGATCCCAAGATCTAGGTTCAAAGGGAAAACCTAATTGTAAAGACATAGATAGATCACTGTGGGGGGCAATGTCTTATCCATTCCTATGATGAAAACAATGATGTCCGTAAGGATAAGGTTAAGTGTTGCTCTTAATGATTCTTATGCGTCAAAAATCGAAGCGGAGTAATATGGGTTATTCTTTGATAAGAAATCACCTATGTGAGAATGAAGTGGGGTCGCTTCTAAGAGAATTGTTTAGGGCTCAATTTTTGAGAAATTCTCGCAGAATCAGGGTATGTTCACAACCAAAACGAGCATAATAGTGAGAACTAGAAATTCTAAGAAAGATTCATGTGTGGAGTATATCATCGCTTACATAAACGACATAACAGTTCAAGGATATTATGTCTACTGATTTGTTAGTAAAGCAAATATGCTTTCATGAGGGAAGGTTCAAAGGGTGACAACTACCTATCTTATGCAGGTTTCAATCGTTGAACTCTATCACTAGGTCAAATATTCATTTGTGTTCAATCAGTTTCATTCATGTGGGAGATTGTTAGAAAATTAGTGAATGCAAATTGATGTTAGAAGTCTTTACAAATTCCTTAGATGTTATAAGTCTTTACAAATTCATAACTCATGTATTCAATGAACTCTCATGTATTGAATACAAGTTAATTTTGAGTTAATAAAAGTTGACGTTTCAAATTCCATAAGTTACAAATTCCATAGCCTATTTAACGAGATTCTCCCTCATTTGTTAAAGACACCACAAGTTAGCTCTCTCTCTCTCTCTCTCTCTAGCTTGTTTTATCTCTTGCCTTCTTGAGTTCTTAGCTTCTAGTTCTAAAATTCGTGAAAGAGATTGAAGTGTTTCCTATTCTCTTAAGTAGAAGAGTAATGCTTCTCTTGCTACTAGTTGTCGTTGTATCCTAGGACACAGACGTCAGTAGAATTCTCAAGCACCTAGTGGAAAAAGCAAATTTGTTTCAAGGAAATAGTGTGATAGACGAGCCTCGATGGATCAATTCTATTTCTAGGACAAGCTTTTAGTTGATAATTTTATTTTAAAGTCAAATTAAATTATTTTTGTATGTTAACCTTATATAATGCAAGTAATTTTATACCAAAAGAAGCATAATTTCTTGAGAAAACAATATTTGAAATTCTTAATTTTTCACTTCGAACTGGAATGACCTTTAGGGTCTTGGGTTCGAGTGGGGGAGGCGTCACTGGGGGTAGATACCCAGTGAACAAAACCGTGCGGGCCAGTGGGCCCAGAGCGGACAATACCTTGGAGTGTGAGGCCATGTACCTGGGCCCGTGTGCGCCCGGAAGAGATCGGGCGGGGGAAGGGTCGTTACATAAAAAGGCCCAGTAGACAAAACCGTGCGGGCCAGTGGGCCCAGAGCGGACAATACCTTAGAGTATGCGGCCATGTACCTGTGACCCAGTGGCTCGGCAGGGGGTCCGTGTGCGCCCGCGAGAGATCGGGGGGGGGGGGGGGGGGGGGGGCCGCCGGCTGGGGGGGAAGGGTCGTTACAATGTTTTTGATCATCCATAAGCACATTAATTCCTTTGTGTTTTAAAGCAGCGTTTCGGTGATTTGTGAAGCTTGTACGAGTATCTTCACCTCTAAAATTTAGGAAGACATCATAACTCCAACGAGATGAAGAAGAAGGAATGTAAGAGTTTCTTTGGATGCTCATGGAAGCTATTTTCACCAATCTAAATTACATTTGGAAATTAATGTTATTGACTGATTGCTAGTGAAAATTCGTCATGAAACTTGAAATATACGATCAAACTTACGAGGTCTATGGCATTTTTTTTTATTTCTACTTACTAGCTATATATTATCAATCCAAAGGGAAAGAAAATTATTGAAATTGATTGACTTTTATATCAAGCTAACAAATTAGAATTAGTTAATTGTTTGCAAGATTTGCGTTGCAAACTACAAATAAAGCTGAGCAACGTACAAAGGTTAAAAAAACAAAATGGTATTAGAAAACTGTTATGCTCAAGGGTGTGCTTCAAATAAAGTTTATTGATTGACTTTTATGTCAAACTAACTTAGAATTTTTTTTTAATTAAAGAAAAAAGATACTACGGAGATAATAATTTAATGAAATAGAGTAAAAGATATATCACATATTGATCTCACAAGTTGACAAACTAAGAAGAAACATATGAAAATTTTAGATAGTACTTAGAAATTGAGGAAAAAAAAGGTTTATGTTTACCAAGGTAGACCAAATTTTGATCAAGGTAAAATAAAATAAGACCATTAAAATATCAAGTTAGAAAAAATGAGGGATAATTAGCATACACCACTTAAAAAACAATTCTAATAAAAAAGCAAGAATAGAAACTCTGACAGAAAGTTCATAAATTCCAATATAAAGTTAATCAACAATTGCTTAATAATTATCATAGAGTTATAAATTCATGTATTGAAAAGGAAACAAATATTAAAAACTGGTACCAATAGTAATCACAGGTATCATGAAGCAAATTATTAGAGTTAGCTATCCTTGGGAAAAAAAAAAAAAAAAAAACATACACACGGACACACGCAAAGAGCCACCTGCTGCTTGCTCTTCAAATTTCAGACCCTTTATATCAAAGTACTATATAATTAAGCAGTTGGAAATCACTTAATTCTTGCCCCCTTTATTGTTTTTTTCTTCTTTTAACCTGGACAAGACAAAGATTCAATAATCAAATGCTAAAAACAAAAGTACACAAGTAAAAATCAAAACATAATTTCTTGCTAATTGATAACTCGATTTAAGTGCCATGATTATGTAGATTTAATAATAATCACAATTTCATGTATAACAAGGAAAAAATTATAAATTATCGAAGCAACCATGAAAAAAGATTAAGAAAAAAATGCTAACTGTCTTCGCTTCAATCAAAGTGCTATTGAGAAATTTAAGTAATTCAAATGCTGAAAATACAAGGCTGGACGATTATAAATCGAATTACTTACAAAAATGCAGGTACTGAATGATATTCTTTTTCTTGAGATGCAAAAGCAGGACTATTTTTAAAGTATTCCAAGCCTAGTGTAAATTCGTGTTAGATATTCCAAATTTTAGGTACCCAAAGCCAATATACTAAAGAATGATCACGCGTGGAATTTATAGCCATAATCAATGATGTGGGCTGCGTTCCCCGGCCGCCCAACATATGAAATGTAAAAAGCTGAACAATGTGCGCCTACCGCTAATGACTTATCTAGGAGAACACTCAGCAATATGCGCCTACCTCTATTGACTTATCTAGGAGTGACTTAAGGGTAAGATTATTGCAATAATCATTAATTTAATAATTCTTCCGAAATCATGAGAAGGAATTGAGACACGACCATAAAGTTATTTTATGAAGTAAATTTCAAAGTTTGACCAAACACATATAACAAGGTGAATGCAATATGTCATTTTATCAATAATGGTGGTTCTTCTCCATTCTAGATATATAAAAGCTATTCTCTTAGATTTAGAATCTAGTACAACCAACTAGTCAAGCTCGAAGATAGATTTAGATGCTTCTATTACATGAATTTTATTTTGTTCGAAAATATGGATGAAAATTAATCATTTAATGAAAATTTAGTTTTACACAAACATCAAATGTTATTTAAACATATCAAATAAAATAAAAGAGATACAGCTAACAAAAGTATCAGTTGAAGCACGTAAGAAAGCACTGTCCTTAAGACAAATTTTGCCCCCTCGAGCTATGTAATCCAGTGCAACAGGGTTGGCAGTGCTTGCCTCCAGGATACGACAACCAGTTAGACTACTGTTGGTGCACTCCCAAATAGCAGGTCACGGTGGACTCTCCTTAAACACCAACTAGAGCTTCTATGATTTTTTTAAATAAATAAATAAAGAACTTTATAAGAAACCACAAAAGGAAGCAAGCTTTTGGGAGAACTTCTTCTTCATCGCTTGATTGTTACTTGCATCTACAACTCGAAAGTAAGCTATTTAAATAGCACAAAAAGGAGTTAAGTAAATGAAGTAATAAAACCCATTTAATAGGTTTTAATTAAACTATAATGCATGTATCTCATTACTTGCATTAGAAACCAAATCAGTTTAGAAAATTTTAATTGAAATTAAAAGTAATTACTTGAAGAAATAAATTGAAAATGAGTTAATGAAGAAATTAAAATTTTGAATTATAACAAATATTTCTAACAATTCCCCACATAATTCAAATTTTCACTTTTCCCCACAACAAGTAAACTTACACAATAGCTCTAGTTGATTAAAGAAATTGAAACGCATCAATACTGATGTCTCTCAACTTGAATCAATACCTAGTGTAGACAGAAAGGATCCAGAGGAGCGTGGCGAACTGAAGTCTTGAACCAAACTTCTTGAGCATGAATCGCTATACATGTCACACACACATGCCAGCCTCAAACTCAGTTGGGTCCATGGTTTGATGCATTTTGGCCATGCGTCCTGCCTGGATATTCATAGATGCTTTAGAGAAACAAGCAAATTTCTCATAGAGGCAGCCCCACCTCACATCTATATAGTTTGATTCTATCAAGCATGTAACTACAATTAAACATGCCACCCATAAGGGCTATAGATCCATTAAGAACTCTTTAAGTTCAACTTCCAGTCATGTAGTTACATTATCTACACCAATATACACCATAGGAATGAGCATAAGAGTTTAAACTCCATTTGATAGTGCTATACGGCTATTCAAACGATTTGTTCTTATCCATTAACCTAATTCTTAGGATCTCCATTCACATAGGTTGGGTTGCCACTGTAGGTAGCTCATTTATATGGCTTTTAAGACCATTCCACTCAATGTAACTAAGACTATCTTTTTAGCCAATCCTTCAGTCAAAGGATCTGTTAAGTTTTCCCTTGACTTCACAAAATCAAGTGATATCACTTCATCTTTAAGTAACTGTTTCACAATATTGTGTCTTAGGCGTATATGCCTACTCTTGCCATTATAAACTTTGCTCCTTGCTCGAGCAATTGCAACCTGGCAATCATAATGCATTACCACTGAAGGAATTGGCTTTTTAGAAAGAGGCATATCAACCAAGTGGTTTCTGGACCATTCTACTTCTCCTCCAACTAGATGTAGAACCATAAATTCTGACTCCATTGTTGACCTAGCTTTACAAGTCTACTTGCAAGACTTCCAAGAAACAGCTCCTTCTGCCAAAGTAAAAACATAACCACTGGTAGAATTTATTTGGTCAATATCAAATATCCAATTAGCATTACAATGACCTTTTAACATAGTAGGAAAGCCATAAAAATTAAAGAATAATTGCAAGTTCCCTTCAAATATCTCATCACCCTAGAGATTGCAATCCAATGCTCATGGCTTGGATTATAAATATACTTACTAAACCTATGAACTGCATAAGCAAATTCAGGCCTGGTGCAATTCATTAAATACAAAAGACTTCCTATGATCTTTGCATACTCTTGTTGGGCAACACTTTCATTTTTATTTTTAACTAGTTGTCTATTAAAATCATAGGGAGTACTCATAGGAATAGAATTTTGATACCCAAACTTTTTTAAAAGTTTTTCAATAAAATGAGTTTGAGAAATAGTCAAACCATTTTTAGTTTGGAGTACTCTTACTCCCAAAATGACATCAGCTTCTCTAAGGTCTTTCGTATCAAACTTTGAGATTCAAAAATATTTAGTGGATTTCACAATATTTAAATCTGTACCTAAAATTAGTATATCATCCACATAAAGACAAAGGATAACACCATGACCTTAAGCAAACCTGAAATACAAACAACTATCAACTTTACTAACATAAAAACCATGAGAAAGTAAAACACTATTAAATTTCTCATTCTATTGTTTTGGTGCTTGTTTTAAACTATATAATGATTTAACAAGCCGACGTACTTTATGATCTTGCCCTGGGACCACAAATCCCTCAGGTTGGTCCATGTAAATTTCCTCTTCTAGGTCACCATTCAAAAATGCTATTTTGACATCTATTTGATGAATAACAAGTTTATGAATAGATGTCAAAGCAAACAAGACTTTAATGGTGATGATCCTAGCCACAGGGGAGTATGTATCGAAATAATCAATGCCTTCTTTTTGTGTAAATCTTTTTGCTACCAACCTAGCTTTGAATTTGTCAATTGAACTATCAAGTTTCAATTTATTCCTAAACACCCATTTACATCCTATAGTTTTTGTACTAGGAGGTAGATCAACTAATTCTGATGTATGATTTGCCATAATAGAATCTAACTCACTATTAATAGCATCACTCCAAAAGGCAGCATCAGTAGATGTCATGGCTTCTTGAAAAGATGTAGGGTTATTTTCCACAAGGAATGTATCGATAAAGTCATCTCCAAAAGACTTTTCAACATTTACTCTTTTACTCCACCTTAATTAGGTTCCTCATCATCATCATTACTATTAGTAGAGACTTGACAATCAGGCTTTTCAAAATGTTCTCTACAAGCAAGTCCTTTTTGAAAAATATTTTCAAAAATTCTGCTTGTCAAGCCCCTATAATAGTATTTGATTCAAAAATTATACATCTGAAAACCAAGAATCTATAAGCAACACTATTTAAAGTATATCCAATAAAAATACAGTCAGAAATTTTAGAGTCAATTTTCTTTCTTTTGTTATCAGGTAATCGGACTTCAGCTAAACGCCCACACACTCTAAGGTATCTAAGATTTGGTTGAAAACCTTTCCATAACTCATAGGGTGTTTTCTCAGATAATTTGCTAGAAATTCTATTAAGAATGTGACATGCAGTAATAAAGCTTCCCCCCACATGTTAGTAGGTAACCCAGAGCTACATAGAAAAGCATTGACCATCTCTTTTAAAGTTCTATTTTTTCTTTTAGCAATTCCATTTTGCTTAGGGGTATAAAGGGCAGTAAGTTCATGAATAATACCATATTTACTACAAAACTCAGTGAAAGATGAGCAATCATACTCACGCCCCCTATCAGGCCTCAATTTTTTAATTCTTCTATCCAATTGATTTTCTACCTCATTTTTATATTTTTTTAAAAAAATTTAAGGCTTCATCTTTTGTTTTTAATAAAAACACCTTGGTGTATTGTGAGTAATCATCCACAAAGGTAATATAGTACCTTTTCCCACCACGTGTGAGATGATTATCAAACATACCCAAGTCGGAATGTACTAAACTTAATAAGTATGATTTTCTAGAAATACTTTCGAAAGGTTTTTTCTTTGTTTTTGCTTCAACAAAAATTTCACACTTACTATATTCAATATTTGAAAAATCATCAATAAGCCCTAGGTTTTTCATTCTTTTATTGGAATCAAATTTTACATGACCTAACCTTTCATGCCAAACATTTAAAGGCTCGGTCAAGTAAGCAGAACTAGAGGTAGATGCATTTTTATTAATGATAGAAGAAGTATTCAAAACAAAGAGATTCTCATTACAATACACCTTTCTCTCGAACTCCCTTTCTTGGAAATTATAAAGTGTTAGGCTCAAAATAATTTTAAGAGCCACCTTATTTAAAAGACTTACTGATACTAGGTTTTCTAAAGTCAAGCACATGATAAACATCATTGAGCTAAATAGTCCTACCAAAGGTGAGTTTTAAGTAGATCTCACCTTTACTAATCACTTGAGATGTTTGTGAGTTTCCCATGAAAATCTTTTCTCCTTCTTGTAAAGGCATGTAAGAATTGAACTTGTTTCGATCAAAACATACATGCTTAATTGGTCCAGAATCAAGTAACCAATCCTTATTATTGTTGGAGACGATGTTTGCTTCATGTACTTGTGTAAGAAATTTGATCTTAAGAATGTTAGAAAATATGGATAAAAATTAATAATTTAATGAAAATTTTAGTTTTACGCAAATATCAAATCTTATTTAAAAATATCAAATAAAATATTTAATAAAATGAAAAGGATACAGCTCACAAAAGTATCGGTTGAAGCACGCAAGAAATATCAGTTGAAGCATGCAAGAAAGCACTATCGTTAAGACCAATTTCGCCCCTTTGGGATATGTAATCCAATGCGGCAAGGTTGGTAGCGCCCAGCCTCCAGGATATGACAACTAATTAGACCGTTGCTAAGGGTGCACTCCCAAATATTAGGTCATGGGAGACTCTCCTTAGGCACCAACTAGAGCTTCTATGGTTTTTTTTTTAAATAAATAAATAAAGAGCTTTATAAAAAAGCACAAAGGGAAGAAAGCTTTGAGGAGAACTTCTTCTTCGTTGCTTGATTGTGACTTGCATCTACAACTCCAAGGTAAGCTATTTATATAGCACAAAATGGGGTTTAGTAAATGAAGTAATAAAACCTATTTGATAGGTTTTAATTAAAGTATAATGCATGTATCTCATTACATGCATTAGAACCCAAATCATTTTAGAAAAATTTAATCGAAATTAAAAGTAATTACCTGAAGAAATAAATTGAAAATGAGTTAATGAAGAAATTAAAAATTTGAATTATAACGAATATTTCTAACATATTTAATGCAATATAGTTGGAAAAGATGATAAGTGTTACAGCCACCCAAAAATGGTTCTTAATTAATCTAATAAATATGTAGGAAGCCCATTGTTAAACCCCATTGTTCGGGTTTGTTATTCAGGTCTTACAATGACTCCTTTGATGCCGATATAAACCATTCAAATTTCTACTTAAAGTTATGCACATTGCTTAAACTATTTCTCTCTTTGAATTTCCTTTATATTTGAGAGTTTCTCGTTCTAGAAATCTTTTTTCAAAATTTTGGTGTGTCAGAAACTAACTTGAGCATTGAATGGTTCTCATCAACACCACCGTCGACACCGCTGACCATTGTGTGTTCTCAAGACCCTAACCTCTAACAATCTACCTGAGTCTCAACTTGTTTTTAAGCCTCCTAAAAATGTGCATCAACAATAAGAATTATCTAAATTCATTGTAACCTTTTTTTTAAGAATATAAACAAAGAATTGGTGAAGTTAGACATAATGAAATCATCCTAAGGGATATAAGAAAGATGATATACAAAGATTGGATAAGAAACATAACACACTAATGATAATAAGAATATTGTATATTTATTGAAAGAGAGCTATGAAGATAAGATTATAATGAGGGTGGGGCTATTTGCATCTATAAAAATGCTCTAATCCATCATTAATAATTTACATTATTATTAATGCACTTATTTAGCAATTAATAACTAAGGACAAATAGTATATCATAATAATCATCCTCAACCTTCACCTATCCATGTAAAACCTAACTTTTTTATATGATGCTCATTCAAATTAAACCAAAACCTATCATAATTTAAGGGTTTTTTTATCAAAAGGAATGTAAGATAAGTTCTCCAAACATTATGAAATACTTTTTTCTTAATTTCTTCATTTTCTTTTCATTTGCCTAAAATATGGATGAAATTCCATTTGAATCTTAAATGAAACAGAGCTCTCATAACTCCAAGTTTACTGATTAGATATAACATTTACGAGAGGCAACATCATGGACAATTAAACGCTTCAGACAATTTAAAAAGTTAGGGCTTTGCTGAGAAAAAAGCATGGACGGCACTAACAACCCAAACTTGTAACCTACCTCTTGGTATGTATCATCCTACCTTTTTGCATGTTGGTTAGTTGTTGGGTGGTTTATTGATTTGTGGCTGTTTGCACTAGTTTTTTTTTTTTTAAATAACCGTGGGTCTTCGGCTCAAGCCTCTCATTGACTAATCCCATAGGAATGATCCATGCATCCCAATGCCAAGTCCTAGGAGATAAAAGAGCGTAATCTAGTAGCCTAAACTCAAACCCATGATAGTGCCTAACCACACATCTCGAGCATCAAGCTTTGCCACTTCAGCCAATGACCTGGGGGCGGCTGGTTGCGTTAATTGATCACTCCTTTCTTAGTATTTGTCCATTGGTGGAGTTAGGAAAAGGGAAAGCCAAACACTGGTGTGATAACTTCCAAAATTCTTTATAAATTAATTGTTAAAAATCTCAATTAATTTGAAGGGTATTTTGGTATTAAAAAGTGTATATAAAAATAATTTATTTTTAAAATTTTATAGGGTATTGAGAGCATTTTTATAGGGTGCAAATAGTCTTACCTTTAAAATTATTACTTTATGAATCATAATTTTCCCTACATTTAATTTAGTAATTAGGCTAAATAGAATGAGTCAGTATCTTAATACACCTCAATTGTTAATTTTCCATCATTGAAAAATTTACCTTTTAACTAAATTACTATAAAGGAAAACATGCCAAAAAAAAATTAGAATAATGCTACAAAGACAACTTATCTACAACCAACTCTTTATACACTTAAGTTGCCAAAATATTACTGGACGAGGAAAAAATAAAAATAGATTAAAGAGATTAAATGTAATTATCTATCTAATGATATTTTGTCAACTTAGATTATAGAAGGAGTTTGCTGCAAATGGGTTGTAGGTGCACTATTATTCAAAAAATTTAATGGGCAACCTACAGCCTCCTACTCCTTAAATAAATCTCAATCACTCTCTAATAATTTATTATTCATTCTAAATATTAATACCATTTATAAAGTTTTTAATGTAAAAACTCCATACAGCAGTTTCTTAAGCCTACTACATTTTAGTACAAAGATGAGTATCCAACGGACAAGTAAGAAATCAAAATGATCTTGATAGAGACGCCTAGTATTAATTTAATATATGGTTTAATGTTTCCCAGGGGCTATGAATCAATACTCAAGTTAAATCTCTTGGCATAATAAGACAATTTTTTTCTTTTAAGATTTTGCAATATACAAAATGCTTTAAAATCTTTGAATAACGAAAGATAAAGTCCTAGTTGGGAAAACTGACTACCCGGGGCAGGGGGCGGGGATGATGCTCCCTAACCTGACATTTACAATAATACATAATTATAAAATGTTATTATAATTTGTAATGAAATTGAAGCCCAAATCCAATTATCCAACAATTATAACATCCAATCCAAAGTAAATGAATGATGCCCAACAATCAAATTAAGTGTGTGAGCCAGCCCAACCCAATTTAATTATCAAATTTATGAATTCAATTTTTTTAAACAAAAATTCAAGAAAAAAAAAAGAAACTCAAACCCTAAAACTAAAGTGATTTCAATTGAGCCTCTCCTCATAGCCTCAGCCTCAACCTCATATTTACCTCATGGCTTAAGACACCTGGCCACGCCTCCAGCAGTCTCTCACCATCACCTTATGCTATCATGCGATCACGTCTCTAGCCTCCTCACCCTCACCTCATGTTTTCATGCCTCCGACCTCCTCACCCTCACCTCATACGGTCATGCCAGGCTCAATCCTTATGGTCACTAGACTCACCATGCCCTGATGCCTCACAACCACCACTCACCATGCCCTTACACCTTTGATTCACACACCTCAGGGCTGGCAATAGTAACATTAAATCCATTTATCGATTTTCACACACCTCTGATAAATTGTTGAGGTTAATTTTTTAATTGGTTGAATTGTACATTTTATTAATTTATTGAGGAATAAGGATCAATTGATTGTTGTTGAATTTTCCATTTTGTTCATTTGTTGGCATCTTTATGTGATTGTTGAGACGTAAGAGAAACTGTTCATCTTTGTGTTAATTTGTAAATTTTGTTGAATTCTGGGTAAATATCCAGGGACAAGATTGAATTACCTCGGCCCCGAGTTTTGGCTAAAATTAGTAAACCCAAAAACGCCCAAAGCCCAATTCAAATCCGAAACCCAAAAGGCATCATTAGTTAAACAAGTCAAGATCAGTTAGTTTTTGACCAAAATAGGAAGCTCAACTTAGAATGAGATTCAAGCCCATCGAACACTAAGGCAAGGACACCTCAGCATGTGCACACAACTTACACATAACCGATGCCACATGGCGCACAAGCCATGAGCCATAACTCAAATCCCATGAAAATAGAAATTAACCCTACTAGCTTACATGGCAAACGTAAGAAACATGGCAACAATCGTATAAGCTCTATTTTCCTCATTTCATGGATAGTTGCATGTCTACCCATGATTTATTGGTAGTTAATAAGCACTTTTTGCCCATGTTCTAGCTCAAGGCTAGCTCAACAAGTATATGAAATTCTTCAAATGGAAGCTCAAGGTATGCTTACCAAACTCAACTCAAAAAGCTAAATTATTGTCCAAACACTTGTTTTTTATTACTAAGTTAAGCATCGAAGTGGACACATGAGCAATTCTCGCTAGTACCACTAATGATAGTAGTTTTTTTGTTTTCATAGGGAAGCTGACACATCGTCAATATTCAGCCTATTTTCTTATTTTTTTTCCCAATTTGTATTAAATTTTTGCCATCCAGATGCAGTCACATATAGTTTGTAGGAATGATCGTTAGTTACCCAACAATTCTAACATCAACAACTCATTTTTTGTGAGTTTTAGTTAGTCCTCATAGTTGAAACCAACAAGGAAATCAGTTCATAGTCGCCATGCCTAATCGGTGTAACTAACTTGCAATCTAATCCGACATCCAATCCACAACTAGCTCCAGGAGGTGCACCAACGAATCACGGGCTATACATGTGAGCCCAACTTCCTTTGTTGCAGCATCCAAAAGCCCACCAAGGAACGAGAAAGTGCTAGAAATTGAACTCTTGAGGCATAAGGTGGTTGAACTTGAAGAGAAACTATTGAATACCATAATGTACCACAAAAGAAAAACAAAGTATCAAGAAGAATGCTCATGAGAAGTGAAAGAAGTCAAAAATTACAAAGGAGCCCGGTTCACACCACATTCCGACACTACAAGAAAAACGCTCATATTTGACGGTCTTTGACCGTCAAAGAAATATATATTTAGCGGTCAACAAAACGACACCAATGGCACCGCCAAATATAATCTATTTGGCGGTCGGTCAAAACGCCAAATATATTCACAACCATATTTCTCACATAAAAGCGTCAAGTATAATAACATAAATACTGTAGAAAACATGCCATATTTGTCACTTTTTATTGTCAAATTTGGTAGGTTGTAACGGTTACATTTTTGAATTGCAACATATTTATTGCTTTTTGCCCGATAAATATAGTTTTTGTAACGATAACATTTTTTAAATAAAATATATTTCTCGCTTTTTGCCTGATAAATATATTTTGTAATGGTTAACTTTTTTGAATTTTGTCATTTTTGGCACTTTTTGAACGATAAATATGGTTTTGTAATAGTAAAAAAATTTTTGAACTTGATAATATTCATCACTTTATGAACGATAACGATAAGTATGAATTTTCTGTCCGAATATATATTTGGCCTTTTTTGACCACCTAATGTTGCTTAATACCAATAAATATACAATACTCAACTGGTGCTCTTCCGCCTAGTATTATATATATATATTTTGCATATGCTGTATATATTTGTAAAAACAAATAACTGAAATTTTTTTAATGTTACATGCAGTTCATTGAAAATCAACTCCCAAAACGTATAAATCAACAAATAAATGAACTAAATGTATAAAATCATTTCCCTAGTGATGCTATGTCAATGCCAAAACACAGTACAAAATCAAATGATGCTCTCAAATCAAAATATTCAAATTAAGCACCACATGAACTACAACATTCAAATCACTTCACTAACATCCAAGTCATTATATAAAGCAACTAAAACAACACTTCATCAACAATAGTCTGAACTCCACACATACAAGAGAGGTGTCTACCCTCTATTAATTCCCACCAAGTGTCTGGATTATAGCTTCCAAGAGTTTAATTTCATTATCACGCCTAAAGATTTCTTCTTGCTTTGCACGTAACTGTGTGCAGTTCGAAAACCTCTGCAGCCAAGGGTACAATATGTTAGATAAAATTTTAATGCTTTTGACATGCAGAACTTTCATTTTCATAGTTAATAGACATGAATGACTATATAACACTGAAAAGTATATATAAGGATGTTTCCATATGCAGCGGCAAAATGTAGATGAAAGAAAGTAATATGTGTTTACCATTTCAGAATGCATGGTTCTGTGTCCTGCAATTTCTTGATCTAAAAATTCATTGGCATTGGGCCTCTCTGCGTAAATTAAAAAAGAAAGAAAAAAATCGTCGTTTATCTTATAACTAGAATTTCTTTATGGAAATTCAAATCAAACTACTGCATATGAGGAAAATACTATATATGCCTATCACCTTCTGTATCAGCTGCTGATGACGACGGCTCTTTTTTTGGTTGCATTGAGGAACTGTGTCTGAAACTTCTCCTTGGCCCATGCAACAGCTTCATCAATGGAAACTGCTTCCCCAGTTCCCTCTCTGTAGTCAGAATTGATCTCAATGACATAAGAACTCATAACCTCATCCTCCTCATGCTCCTCATCCTGTTCTTGCATTGTATTACACTGCATACCACTTTTTGTCTCTGATTCTTGACAAAGCGAAGAGGCAGGAGATGAAGGTGAGTTGAGTCCCAGATCATCCACAGACACTTTGATACTTCGAAACGAATTGGGTTCGAGGCTTATGGTTTCCAGGGATGAAAGAAGTCTAGAAAATCCATAATATGAGCTTCTGCAGAAGTCCCTGTTCTCATTTTCCATGTACTGAGCATCAATGTAGGAAGAACAATTGAAGTGAAAAGTAGGCAGCCCTTGTTTCCTTGTGTCATCATCTGCCATCATTGTTACTGAGTTCCATCTACTTGGAACATTAATTGGCCTGTAACAATCAAGCGATCCAATCTTAATAGATGCATTATTAGGCTGCTAAAATTTTAGAACATCAATAAGTAACAACAAACAAACCAGATCCCTTTGTTTCAATTTTTTTTTTCTTTTCCTATAATCATATTAAAGTGTACAGCACACTTACAAGTGTTTTTTACATTAAAATCATTTTTATATGTACATTGTATAATGTTTTCGTTGAATATTAATAAATAAACATTTCCTTAGAACTTGTTTTTATATGTTAAAAAATGGTTCCACACTCTTCTAAAAAGTAGCTAGTTTCAATTAAATTAATCCTAGATTTCCTTGGAAGTGTTTTATATATATATATGTATATATATATATATGTATATATATATACATACATATATATATATATATATATGTATGTGAGTCATATAGTGAGGTGTCCAGTGTTATGATGATAATGATAAGGTGTGAGTTGTAAAGTAGTGTATACGTGTAAAGGAGATTCCTTAGAGATAAGGAAGCATCCTAGCATAGTATCCTGGCTTGGCCTATATAAAGGATACTGGGGCTTTGTATTGGGACACGGAATACTAGCCGAGTCTCTCGTGTGTCTATCCCTTGTGTAATCTCTTTCTCTAGTAATGGTATCAGAGCTTGTACTCTGAGCCTAGTTGTTTTAATGGTATCAGAGCCTATCCTCCCAAAAGGAGTTGAAGTCTAAGGTTCAAAATAATAAAGTTCTCTCAGTTCGGCCCTGCCGTCGGTTGAATTTTATCATTTTGATATCTTATGAATTTATGAGTTAGAAGTTGTGATTCAGTTAAGGCTATCCAGAGTGAAGAAATATAGATTGAGGATACTTTTCTATTGTGGTGTGAATGCTCGAAAAGAAAGCCAAGGTGGCGTGAGAAAAAAGAGCTAATATCCACAAGAAAAGTTATATCTATATTCTCCTTTTGTAGTAAGACCCTGAGAGGCAACATTAGGACAATGGATAACCAAGAGATAGCAACGACTGAATTTGCAAAGTCTTCTTCAGAAGTTCCTTCTTCTTCTAGTTCGGTCACAAACTTTCATTATGAGGCAGAGTATGAGTCAGATACTAAACCCAATTCTCTACAACCCTTTCATCTAAATCCTCTTAATCCTTATAAGTTCTATGATGTCAGTGTTCTTATTCCTAAACTAAAAACCCTTGTTCCGTTTAGAACCCTAAACTCAAGTCTGTGTACAAGTCCTCAGAAGTGTCCGTCCAGTCTATTTCTTCAAGTTCTTCAGAAACCTATCTTCCTATAAATTCCGCACCAGATATCCAAAGATACAGTCGAGAAGGCTACCGTGGAATTCATCTGGGAGCAATTCGAATAGGATTGCAACCATTATTCCTTGGTGGTAAAAAAGTTACTTGTTTCATTGCAGTTCTAGATACTCGTTGGCAGTCTTTTGAAAAAGCTTTGATATCAGCTGTTGAGGTAGGTCTCAATCAAGGTCATGTTATCATACAAGTTGAGCCTAACATTACCCTTGATATTTCCAAGCCTACTTTGCCAAACACTATCAAAGTCATGATCCAGTTACATGGATTAGAAATGAATCCCAATGAGTCAGCCCTTGCAATTCATCATTCCATGACATATAAAGTCCAAACACATCTCTTTTCCCTGAACCACTCAAATATGCCAATTACTAGACTCACTGGTAATGGTATAATCATTCAGCCCCAAACTTTCAAGCAAAATCAGCTCGTTTTTCCTCCAAAATGGATTAATGAGTATGAGCAGAGTAACAAGCCTCAACCTGTCCATGACAAGCCAAAGATAGAAAAGCTGTCTGCTGGCAGAACCTCAGTTTCTTTTCCAAGAGAATCAGTTCCTATCTATCCCTGTGAAAAGTGTCAGCTGGATGGCAAGAATCCTAGATCTTGCACTCATATGCCCAGAACTCATTTTCTTCCTAGATCTCATTCAGTGAAATATGGCGGATCCATCAATATGTTCAAATTTCCAGAAAATGATTTTGTCTCGAATGCCTCTGGAAATTATGTTGCTGGAAGCTGGGTTGTTCAAAA
>SNVD02009620.1:0-39079 GCA_013180625.2 Boswellia sacra | reverse complement strand
ATGATTTAAATCAAATTAAGAATGATTGCAGCAGAGAAGCATGTAAATACTAAGAATAAATATCTCACCTGGAATCATTTTTGAGGACTTTGCCAGGACCTGCATGTAAGAAGGACAAAATTAATATATAAAACCAATTAGCTAAGATGCCTCTAAGATGTTACCGAATTCTAGGAATCATCAACAAAATAATAAAACACATCCTCATCATGACCTAGAAATGTTTGGTCTCTATTCATCATATTAAGAGACCCCATCTGTATCTCATATCCATTTATTATTGCATGTTACGTAAAATCATTTAAGCAACTATTCCACATCATGAATTGTACATAAATATTAACCAACGCTACAAACAGCACTACCAAATAAGCAAGTAATAGCAGAAAGAATTGAACATGCCTGAGCTGGATAACTGATATACTTCAAAGCTTCAATACCCATGGCAGGGCCAATGGTATTGGTAATACCAGCACTCCAGTAGGTCCACCAAGGAGCACCTCCAGCGTTTCTCGACCAGAGCTTTATCACTGTTCAAATTTATCAGGCATATTAAAAAAAAAAAAAAAACTGAACATTGGCTTCATCATATCCACGGTAGGCAACATACAATGCGCGTGATAACAATAAAGGTACAAAAACACTCACTTATATAAGACCAAATCAAGCAGACCACATTCTGAGCCAAGTTCAGGAATGCAAGGTGCTCAAACCTCTTCCCATCTGGCCCAAATCGCTTCGTCGACCTAGCGTTGAATTGAATTAAATTGACATCATATCAGAACAATGCACCTGATCTATTCTATGCAAACTTAGCAAAATTGTTCTAATATTTGCCCTAATTTGATTGCACTTTCAAATCACAACTCCAAAGTCAAATCAAACCGTGAAAAACGCAACACATTCCACGCCTAACAAATTAAAATTGAAAACTAAAGCAATCAAAAACAGATCAGAAATGAAGATTCGATAAACACTTACAGAGTTTCTTGAAGAACGCCTTGATAAATGTAGGCGGACCAAATACCGGCGACGCAAAATGCGAGCACCAACACTCGCCGGAGACTGCTGCCATGAGCTTCCATTTGACGTCGCCGGCGGAATCGACGGAGGGATTTATTTGAGGAAAAACTGGAAACACAGGGAGTTTCTTAACTTAACGACCAAACCGCGTCTCTTCTAAGGGAAATGGAATCGGTTGGGTTATTAAAAGAGGAGAAGCGCGAAGCTACGTGGACTTTCCACGTGGATGCTTTTTATTGGGTCGAGTGACTTCATCTCGCCTTTCTGATTGGCTGCACTGCACAGACGTGAACGCCTCTCTCTAACGAAATAAACTGCTTTAAACCATATCCAAATTAATTATTACAAAAAAAAAAAGAGTCTTAATATAATTTCAAATATTTATAAATAAATATTTTATCTGCCCCATAAATTCTGTTCTTTACGAATAATTTGTTTATTTGAGTAAAAATAATTGTATTTTTATTAATATTATAACTTTTCAAGAAATATTATTTTAGCAAATAATTTCTTCATATTGAAATTTTTTAAAGGGAGTATATAATATTTTTTATTTTAATCTATCATGAAAAACTAATAGGATCCATTTATCGATCTCAGTTAGAATGATAGTTATATTTTTAATTAATTAGTTATATAATTTTACAAATGGAGAATATTAACATCAAACACTATAATATTTTATAATTATAATATTTTATGTTGCCAACATGTTAAAAATTAATTTTTCTAGTTTAAGATTGGTGGGATAAAAATAATGAACAAATATTGAGGGTTGATGAAACTATTTTGACTTTCCTGATTTGAATAAACTAGGTACACCTGTGCTTAGGGTTTATTATTTTTTTAATGCAAATAATATTTCATTTTAAGAAGAGAATTGAATAAGAAAATTATTTATTACCAATATTAGATTTCCTAAGACAGATTTATAATAAACTTTCTCTCATAGATTGAGAGAGAGGATTTTAAAGACCTTACGAAGCTTTTGTAAAAATTTGTGCAATTGATAAATAACTAGATAAAAGATGCATGGAAGCTCCTAAGAAAGTGGTGAGTTTAAGAGGTTTTTATCATTACCTCGTTCCCTGTCAGGAGTGAAATAGTTTATTTAAGAAACTGAATTTTTGATAAGATTTGGTTTTAATGAGGCTATTAGAAGGTGTACAGAGACAAATTAATTTCTCAAAGGGTCAATTGCACTGCACCACCTCCAATTTTGAAAACCCGCATACCTCTCCTTTTTGTTAAGAATTGTTAAAAATTTTGTTAAAAAAATATAAAATTTTTAAACTACCTATAGTTGACTATTCAAAATATTGAAAATTTTAAAATAATAAAAAAACTAAAATTAGAAATATAAGAAATTTTCTTGAAAGTTTTAACCTTTATAAGACAATTTTTTTATATGCAAATGCTATAAATTTTTTATTATTTCATGATTTTAATAAATTCTTTTAATATAAAATTTTAATAATTTTTTAAGTTTATGTATAATTTATTATGGTAATAATTTTTTTTTTAATTCTTGGGGTGGTAGTTGATGGAAGATTATTAACAATATTAAATTTTATTTTTATTATTTGAATATTTTTTTATTAGTCAATTATGGGCAATTTGAAAAATTAATATTTTTTTAATGAAACTTTTAACGGTTTTTAATGGAGAGGGAAGGTATATAAAATTTTCAGAATTAGAGGCACTCATGTACGATTTTGGCAAACCATGGGGAAGGTTGTGGTATTGACGCTATTTTAAGTTTCAATAAGAGATTGATTGAGTGAATTGGTACATATTAGGGATATTTGGACGCAAAATATCTCTTTTTTTTTAATAATATAAAGAATGGTGAAAAAATGGACAAAATCTGAAAATTTAGATGTCATATCTTCTCTAACAAATAGAGAAACACCTTTTTTTAAGCTAATTTTTGACACAATGATAACTATTGAATGCTAAGGCTATATATATAGAGAGAGAGAGTAAAACCTTGATAAATTAATATTGTTTGGACTATAAAAAATTATTATTATATAGATGTTATTTATTTATCTATAAATAAATAATTTATTAATCTTTCGATAAATGGTATCCATAAATTATGTGAAGCTATTTTTTCTCTTCATTATAGAAATTTAATGGACTTTGAACACATTTTAAATTATCCAAATGAGAACAATGCAGTGATAGAATTGTCTTATGATGAAGAGATTATTGAAGGTGTAATGGATATGTTTGCTGATAATGATCATGATTCAGATGATAATTTCGTTTTATCAAAAGTTTCTCTAAAAGAGACCATCAAGCCATAGCAACCTTACACAACTTTTTGCTACAGCATGAAAAAAATTCCAAATTTGGCGCATGCTTTGCAAAAAATTAAGGATAAAATTGAGTTTAGCTTAGATTGAAAGAAAAAAAAAAACTTTATATGCATATTTTGAAAAAGAGCAGAATTGAGAAACTAGAAGTCATCAAGAAAAAATCACATAGACATTATAAATTTTATATGTTATATATTTTATGTACTAGATCAATTATTAATTTATATTTTTGTTACACCTTAAAGGATTTGAAAAAAAAATATTATCTTATGCATTTTGCGAATTTATTTAGTTTAGGAAGATTCTACTATTTAACTGAGACTATTAATTTATTGAACATTCATTTGTCGAGGTTTTATTTTGTGTGTATATATATATTCAAATGGGATAATAACATCTAAAATATATGTATCCTTCAATTTGAGTTAATTATTCTTAATTTCCCCGTCATAGTATTTCATGACATATAATTAAAAAATTTTTAGTTGACTATTAAAAATATTGAAAATTTTATTGTAACAAAAAAAATTAAAAATAGAAAAACAAAAAAAATTATCTTGAAAGACTTAACTTTATGAGACAATTTTTGACATATAAATATGACAAATTTTTTATTATTTCAAGATTTTAAAAAAATGTTTTAATAAAAAGTTTTTTTTAAAGTTTATGTAAAATTTATTGTGGTAAGTTTTTTTTTTTCATAAAATTCTTAGGGTAGTGGTTGACGGAAGATTATTTAGCAAATTTTAGATTTTATTTTTATTAATTTAATATTTTATAAATTTGAATATTTTTGAATAGTCAACTAATGGGCAATTTGAAAATTTTATATTTTTTTAACAGGATTTTTAATGTTTCTTAACGGAAAAGGAATGTATGTGGGATTTCAAGAATCAGAGATGCTCAAGTGGGATTTCAACAGACTTCATGGGAGGTTTCTGGAATTGACAATTTTTTTAATGGAATTTTTAATGGTTTTTAATGGAGAAGAGAGGTATGTGAGATGTTTAGAATTAAAGGTGATCATGTGCGATTTCAACAAACCTAAGGTTTATGGGATTGACCTGATTTTAAATTTTAATAAGAGATTCATTGAGTAAATGGGTACATATTAGAGAAATTTGGATGCAAATAATATCATTTTTTATAATATAAAAATGGTGAAAAATGGACCAAAACTTAAAATTTAGACGTCATATCTTATCGAACGAGCAGATAGACTCCTTTTTTGTTTTGTTTTTTTTTAAGGTAGTTTCTAAAACATTGATAAACATTGAATGCTAAGGCAAACAAATAGATATTAAGACGTTGAATGTTATAGTCTGGTTGAAAAAAAAAAGAAAAAGAAGATATTTATTGTATGTTGGACGGGATTATAACATATGAAATATTGGCATCCTTTAATTTGGATTAACAATTCTTAATTTCACCGTAATAGCATTTCATGACATGATAATATATATATTTTTTTAGATAAACGTCTTATAATGACTAATGAGGCAGTGGATAACCCAGCAAAGACTTTATATTTTATTGTTCTTGGAATAAATTTACTACTTAGTTCATTGGCGTGATCCATGTGTAATTAAACTAAATAAATAGACACTCACATAATCACTCTCACCGACTCACATGGTTTAATTAAGTAATAAAAATGTTGGAATTTAATTTAAGCAGGCCTTTGAAGCCCAAAAAAATACAAAATAAAAATGCCATCTATGTATTGTCAACCCAAAAAGAGACGTCCACGCCAAAAACAATAGTTTACTTTTAGCTTAGCTATGTTTGAAGGAGTATTAGTTATTGACAATGGAACATAAAATGGGCTCAATTAATGATATGAAGTGGCGAGGTGCTCGTTTCTTTCACGTCATTGAAGAAATCAATAGAATTTAATTGCCGTGATTAGGGGTTCGCTTTGTGGAGTCAATGAGTCATTCCAGAAAGGGACCAGAGAACCACCCTGCAGCTACTCTGCTCAATTTCTCCTGCACGCCGTGTTGGCGTTCACATTCATGGATATGCAATAATGGTTGCTTTACAGGGACCATAAACCACGCCAAGTTTAAGGCAAATTAAACATGGGCACATGCCATTAACAGGTAATCGACTGTTATTAACAGCTAATCTACTGTTTCCTTTCCTGAGAACACTTTTTGGTCATCAACCATTATAAAAATGTTAATCTAAAAGATATTATTAATTAAAAGATAAAGAGAAAGAGAAAGAAAAGTGGGGGGAATGTGGTCAGATAGATCTTTTAGCTCTAAGAAATTTGTATCTAGAGCTAGGCCCCCTTGCTTATTAATTTGACTGGGAAAAAGGTCTTTGAGAAAGGGCTCAAGGTGACAAATGAAGAACAAGATTCTTGATTGCCCATGTCCACTCTAACGCTAATTAAAAAAAAAAAAGGTAAACATTAGTATAATCAGCAAACAAGTCCATTAATAATAATAGTATTAAAAGTTGAAGGTTCTTATTAGTCATTTGTTGTATTTCTTTTGAAATTTAAGATGACTTTTGAGAGTCTTAAACTCTTAGTGAAACATAAGGAAAGCAGTTAATGTACTTATCTAGGACGTAATACCAAATCAAAGATTCGTCACTCGTGATGCAATGCACATAACTTTCTTGTAGATAAGAGAAGGGAATAGAAGATTTTCTCCCTCCTTTGATTAATGAGAACTGAGTACAATTTTGAAGTATTATATGATTAAAACAATAACAATATTATATTTTTAAAGCCTGTATACGAAATTTGTATACAAAGTAAAGTCGACGTAGTCTAAAATGAAAAGAATAATATTATAAATTAGTAATATAATAAATACCAATGAGTTATGTGATATTGAATGAATGATGGTACATCAATTTTATATGAACAATTTATATATAAACTTTGTAATTGAATCATTACTTTTAAAAAAAATAAAAAATTTGGGTTCAATTTCTTAACTTTAAGACCCGGTCCGTGGCATTACGACTGCGGAGAAAGGTGTCGCAAGTGCGCTCAGACTCACATATATCAATCAATGTATAATACTAGTATTATCAAACTTTTCAACATCAAAAAGATTAATCTTTGAAAAGATATTAGACATGGGAATATTTAGTATTGTTAATTATAGTGGTTTGATACTTCATAGACATATTCGGACCATCAAAGAGATTTACTCTCAATTGGTAGGCCCAATGTGAAAGAGGATGGCTTCTGGAGAGAATTTCTTCCAAGGTCAATACCATCAATTTTGTATTCAATTGATGTTACCTCACATTATACAATTTGGTGAACTTTTTATTATATTATAAGTTTATAATACATAAGTATTTTCCCCATTGCCCAATTGACATTGACATTGACATTGATTGCTTACATAAACATGACGTTTCGTTTTAATTCCCAAATTACCCCTCGGCAGCCTACCCTTTTGCGGTGAATGGTGATATACTGATTTTCTCAATACAATATGACAAATGTAATGATTATAACCACCGAAATAGCACCGGCCAATGTTAAGCAAAGTGTAAACGGTAGAATGTGAAATTATTAACAAATAATAAGCACGTGGGATAGGATAGGACTATTATTCATCACTTGGTGCACAAGATTGTAATGTGAACAATTTACAATCTAGCTAGTAAGAGTGAATTTTAAGTAAAGCAAATTGGTTTCATCAAAGAGTAGGAATAAAGGCACCCACAAGCGAATTTGTAATTTAGAAAGTATTACAATATAATTTACGAAAAATAAGATAGAATAATTAAGTTAAAATGAGTTGTTTTGTAATATTGGTGAAATTATTATTATTATTTTAAAATAAGATAAAGTATTACAGTCATCAATGAAGCCTAGATTGGTCAATCCATATCATTTATCTTTTTAAAAAGAATAGTATATAAAGGGATGGGAATTCACCTAGTCAAGGCTAGAAAGGCAGAGGGGAAGTGTTGTTGTTGGCCACGTCATTGAGAGGGCCCAAACCGAAGCCTCCAAGTCTCAACGCTTCTACGCGTAACCGGTTGCAGCACAGTCATAAGACGCTTGCACGCAGACAAAACAAGGCCGAAACAAAAGGCACACTTTCTACTCCGCGCTTTCTGTTCTGCTTCCAATTCCCCTCTGTTTTCGTGCCAAGAAACCCCCTTTTTCTTTTTTCTTTTTTTTTTTTTCTCTTTTTATTTCTTCTCTTACAAGTCCCCACTTGGACTATCCATTACCGAGCTACACGTTTAGAAACTGAGATCACCTCATTTCCTTTCTAGCTAAAGGTTTTCATCCTAAGATTTCTGTTACTGTTACAACCGAGTTGCTGTTATTGGTTAATAACCAACTTTCAGTGACTTATGGGAAACTGCTTAGATTCCTCTGCTGCTAAAGTAGAGTCCACTCAGAGCCCCCATAACACTTCGGGTAACTAATAACTGTTCTTTCACTTTTTATTTTTATTTTTATTTTTATTTTCATGTTTTGCTGCTCAAGTTCAATCTCTTTTTCTTTTCTTTTTTTTTTTTTCTGAACGAGTTTTGAATAAATAATTTTTGATGGGTTTGTGTTTTTATGGCTTAGAGCTAGATGGGATTCTTACGATTATGAATTCTGCGCTGGTTTTATTGAATTGGTTTTCATTAATCTGGGAATGATTTGTTTTGACTTGTATGCTTATATTCAATTGGTTATGTTAATATTTGTGAATCAAATTCTGATAAAGCTGTGCCTGAAGATACTCTCTTTCAATGTTGTTGTTCACAGTTTGCTCTTTGCCTATCAGTGTTTTCCCTTGTTTCTTTCTAAAATTTATTGAGAAGATGGGTTCTTTTGGGCATTTCAGTTTACAGAAATTCAGGTTATAATGATTAAATTTCATTTTGCATGCGTTTAACTGTGGTGTCGAATTATTGTCTAGATAGATCTAATGAGTTTCTGTGCAATAACGCTTTATGTTTTTTTTTTTTTTTTTTTCTTGACTTTCATGCTTGGAACATGTTAATGCTTGCATTTTGTTTCGTGCTTCAATTAATAAAATAGGTAACGATCTGTGTGGAGGGCATGTCAATATATAAATCCAGGGCGGTCAACTTGTGAATTTTTGAGTGCTTAATTCTAGTTAATGGATGATTGACTGGGAGAAGGAGAGGGCACATAGGACCTCCTTTGGGGAAAACATCATTTTGGGTAGCTCTCCTACGCATGATCTACTTTCTTTTCTATTGAACTTCAACATTGACCTCTGCCAACAAAAAAAATGACTCTACTTTCTATTCTGTTGAACTTCAACATTGACCTCTCCTAACAAAAAGGAAGGTATTGCTTGATTGCAAAGGCCTTTAAAAAAGACATTATTATTTTTTAATTTTAAAATTTTCTTCCAATTATTATATCTATCAGCATGGTTTGGCTGGGAAAAGCTTCCTGTATAGCAATAATGAAGTCCAAGAGGCACATAAAAGTAGAAGGGCCTCGAGAACTGTGTATATCGGTAATCAAGATATCTGGTTTGTGCTGTGATCGTCAACAAGAGTAGTCAGCAGAAGCTTGAATTTAAGAAACTTGTCAGTTAGATACATTGCCTTTTTTTTTTAACCTAATTGGCAACCAAGCATTCTGATGATAATATTGGGACTTCTTTTTATGGAATTCTTTGGGAGACAAACTAAAGGAATGAAACGCAATGACTAATTTACCATATATCATGTCTAAGATACTGTTTTTTGTGCGTAAAAGTGAATTGGGATAACTGTTCTGTTAGAAAACAGCTTGCTTCTGTTGTTACTACAATTATTGGGAGTGTAAAATTCACTTTTCTCTTGTGGCATCAGCAGCGTCAAGAATTTCCAGTAAATCCAGCCGTTCTTCTGCTCCTTCCAGCCTACCCATTCCATCTGGCAGTGAAAGGAGTTCTGAATGTCTACCGACACCAAGGTCTGACCATGAAATATTGAGTTCCCCAAATTTGAAGGCCTTCCAATTCAATGAGCTCAAGAATGCCACCAGAAACTTTCGTCCTGACAGTCTACTTGGTGAAGGTGGATTTGGTTATGTTTTCAAAGGATGGATTGATGAACACACTCTTTCGCCTGCTAAGCCTGGATCAGGAATGGTAGTCGCTGTAAAGAAGCTTAAACCTGAAGGTTTCCAAGGCCACAAGGAGTGGTTGGTGGGTTTTTTTTTTTTTTTTTGACATTTTTTACTCTTTTTTACAACATCATGCTTGGTCTATTTACTGATAGCCCATTGGTTTCAGACAGAAGTTAATTGCCTTGGTCAGCTCCATCATCCAAACCTGGTTAAATTAATTGGGTATTGCTTGGAGGGTGAAAATCGGCTTTTGGTCTACGAGTTCATGCCCAAAGGGAGCCTAGAAAATCATTTGTTCAGACGTAAGTAATCTATCTAAGAATAGTTGCATATCTTATACCCTATTTCATGCAATTCAATGTTTTTACTAGATGGATTTTAGTAGTCATGCTCATGTAATTGGCAAGGATCCAGAATACAGCAATTAGAGACCTTTTCTACACTGCGGTTTTTGTTGGATCTAAACAGCATGCACTTCTTCAGGGACATTTATGTGGCTTAATTAAGTTTTTCGTTTACCTAATGAAATAAATTAAAAAAAACTCAAATTTAATGTTGCTTTGTCTTTTGGCTACAAGATAGAGGTTTAGCTGTTATTCTTTTTTTTTTTTTTTTTTTTTGCTCCAATGTGGAAGGAATTTATGTAAGAGGCATCTGTCTAACCAAGGGAAAAATCACCATGTTAAAACAATAAAATTGTGAAAAGCAGGTCAATTTGCCAAAGTGACCACAAGATTGTCCTTGGCCCATGGGCTGTCCTTATATGCTTCACAATTTGCTGTAGGATCTGCACGCCTGTTGTCTTCTCAGTTCACATAACTGAGAATACATACCCTCAGTTCAAATCCTATTATTAGTGAAACTGCTGGTGGTATTTGGTCGACCATAGGCATTAAAAGAATAATTTGATCCATAGGTTTAATTACTCACCAGAGGGTAACAACCCCATAGACCCTCACTACTGCTATGATTTACCGGAGAAGTTCTGAGGAGGCATTCCAGAAGCTATTGTTTCTTAATCAAGCTCAGAATTATGTGGTTGCTATAAAGCTTCTTGATATAGTTGTTGATTTGATACTGTTTTCCCTCCAGGAGGTCTGCAGCCACTTTCTTGGGCAGTAAGGATAAAAGTGGCCGTAGGTGCTGCCAGAGGGCTCTCTTTCCTTCATGATGCAAAAGCACAAGTGATATATCGTGATTTCAAGGCTTCTAATATTCTACTGGATGCGGTATGCTGATTAAAATGACAACTTATTGTTGCTTTGCGAGTGGTTTGTATAAATAATTCTATATCATTAGAGTTATGCATATTACTGGTGATAACAATTACATCTGGGGATGCAGGAATTCAATGCAAAACTTTCTGATTTTGGGTTGGCCAAGGCAGGGCCAACTGGTGATCGAACTCATGTTTCCACACAAGTAATGGGTACACATGGCTATGCTGCACCTGAATATGTTGCTACAGGTCTGTAAAATTGCTATCTTAAATACTATAAGTGTTTACCTTGCAACTTTCAAATCAATCTTGGAACTGCTTTGTTATAAATTTCCTCTTTTTGGGTCTTTGGTACTAAACATCATTAAAATCTTATGAAAAAGTTGAGGAAGTGTTTGATCAATTTTGTTTTTTTTAGTTTAAGTAAACTTGTATTAGGTGGAATGTTATTGGTTTATGCTCTATGCGTGCCAACATATGATGAGCAATTGATATATATATAATTTTTTTTTTCTAGGTTTCCTCTTTCCAATGAAATGGTCAGTAAGGGTACATTCTAAAGTTTGATGATCTTGTTATTTATTGTTTTGTCTCAGGAATATATCTAACGTGACCGAAATATAATATTGGTTCATTTCTTTTATGTATAATGCAGTTGTTCAAATTATGTCTAACGTGAACGTCGTTATCTTGTTGCCTGAAGACTTAGGATCTTTTGTGCGTCCAAGGTTAAATGTGTACTAATCTTCCATTATTGAACAGGTCGGCTTACTGTTAAAAGTGATGTATACAGCTTTGGTGTTGTCTTGCTTGAACTACTGTCTGGACGATGTGCCGTAGATAAAACAAAAGTTGGTATTGAGCAGAATCTGGTAGACTGGGCAAAACCATATTTGTCTGACAAACGTAAATTATTTCGCATTATGGACACCAAGCTGGGAGGCCAGTATCCGCAGAAAGGAGCCTACCAGGCTGCCACCCTTGCGTTACAATGTCTAAATTCTGAAGCTAAACTTAGGCCTCGCATGTCCGAGGTTTTAGCAACACTGGAGCGACTTGAAGCCCCCAAAAATGCAGCCAAACTGTCCCTGTCTGAACAGCGTAGTGTCCCAGTTCCAGTTCATAGGTCACCAATGAGACAACAACAACGATCTCCGCTCAATCTGACACCCAGTGCTTCCCCATTGCCACATCATCGGCAATCTCCACGAGTACGTTGAGCCAACATACATACTGTTTGTAAATTTCATGTACTCTTCCATATTTGTTGTTGATATTGATGTAATATGTGTGTATTTGGATCCAAAATTTTGAAAGAAGTGTACTGTACTAATTGTAATCACCTCTATTTCCGGATAATATTTAGTTTTTATTGCACCGGTATTACTTTCCATTGCTTGCGTGGGTGGCACATTCTAGCTGGACTTGCTTTCCGATGTATAGAAGTAGATGGATTGAATCTCGCTACACACACCTTGTGAAATAGGATTGACGCAAAGCAATGTTGACATCTATGTTTACCTCAAATGTACAAAGAAAAGTAAAGCTGACCGTACTTGAAGTGAAATAGAACTTGATAGGAAATAGCAAAATTTTAAACAAAAGCTCAAAAGACCTGAAATTTACTTTCAGTTTATGTCAAAGAGGGAGGTCCTTTTCTTGTGTTTAGATAGTTTGAGCAACTCCTCGTTGCAGCCACCAATATGAAGCTCAAGTTGCTCTAGATCGGCTACAACCTCAGTCATTGTTGGCCGGCTTTTAGCTTCTAAATTGAGGCATTTGAGAATGATTTCAGCGAACTCTTGAGCTTCTTCTGTCCGAACGTTCCTCACTATTTTTGTATCAATAACACGATGCAGTCCCAGCTTGTTAGTAAGATATGGCTTAGCCCACTTCCCTGCCACGTAACTTGAATATTTCTTGACTGCATCTCTGCCTAACAGGATCTCTAGGAGTACTACTCCAAAGCTGTATACATCTGTTTTTGAGGTCAAATGCCCTGTGAAATAGAGATATATCAGCATCAACTCATATAGGGCTACCTTATTACCACTAAATGTGGTAAGAAAATTTTTAATAAATGACATAATTATCACATATTTAATAACATTTCATCACATCAGGCTGTATAGGGATGGTTGTATAAGTATAATTATTTGGTACTACAAGTTGAATATCGTACCTGTAGCAATGTATTCAGGAGCGAAATACCCTCTAGTGCCAAGTACCCTTGTGGATATGTGGGACTTGTCACCCCGGGGACCAAACTTTGCCAGTCCAAAATCAGAGAGTTTGGCATTGAAATCCTGCAATATTATTTTTATTGCAGATGAGTACTTACAAAATGATCACCTTGGATAAAGAAGATGCAAGTAAAATGTCAAAGATGCAAAGATATTTCACAAGGATTATGACAACAAAACAAAGAGAGAAACTCACGCTGTCAAGCAGGACATTGGAAGCTTTGATATCACGATGGATAACTGGCCTCCAATTATTATGAAGGTATTCTAAGCCCCTCGCTGCCCCAAGCGCTACTTTGATTCTCTGATTCCAGCTTAGCACTCCATCATTTTCTGTTATGCCAATACATAAGTTCTATACATTAGTTCTGTCGCCGCACCAAATTTGATCCGTGTGGTACAATTTTGTTTATTTTGAGCCGCTTACCGCTCAAGAGATGGTCCTCTAAACTTCCCCGAGGCATGTACTCATAAACCAGCATTCTGTGTTCACCCTCACAGCAATGCCCCTTCAGCTTGATTACATTTCGATGATTTAATTTCCTCAAAAGTCTCAATTCGGTCTGCATACATACTAACACTGAGACATGCATATATTATGCATAGATTTTGAGAATGCATTGAGCGGGAGTTATGGAATCATGAAAGCCAAACCTTCCACTCATCCAGGCCTTGAAATCCTTTCCTTCTGAGCCTCTTCACAGCAACTGCATCACCCTTTTTTTGCTTTGCAGCAGCCATGGTGCTAGAATTGATATACCCTATATAGACATCACCAAAACCACCCTGGCCGATTAAATTCTTCTTGCTAAATTTTCGGGTGGCAGCCGCCAAGACATCATAGGGAAAGCAATCGTTTAGCTTGTGAGCATGATACACTTCCCCCTTGTCTAGCAGTTCAGCATTCTTCTCACTAAAAGCTTTCTGTGAACTTGAAGAAACAAAGGCTTCGCACTGTGGCTGTTGGTGATGACCACCTCTTCTATCTTTACAATGATTTTCTTTACCTACATGAAGCGACATTAAAAGCTGAATAAAGAAAACAACAAAGATATATAAAAGAAGAAGAATGCACATACCTTGTAAAATAATAGACGCAATTGATGAACTCCTTTCCACTTGAGCTGCTGCAAAATTTTTGCTGACTCGAGGAAATATAATCCCGTCCACTCCTAAATGAAACAGAATATGTAACAAATTTATTTCAGCACAGAAAGATTTATCAACAATCATCCCAGTAATAAAAATTGCCGAAATGAAATTCAAGGAGTGACAAACCTGCTGCAGGAGGTTGAGCAATGTCAATTGGTCGATTGGGGTCTGTATTTTTTCTCATTAAACAATTACAATTTCCCATTGCCGAATAATTATAGGACCCGAAAGGCTTAGTTGAGTAAATCCATTGAGATCAACACGGAATAATCAGATACCAATGAAGTCTGCTGTGTAAATGAATAACAAATAATGAAACGTGAAACAACAGATATATTATAACATGACTTCAACTTCAACTTGAAGGCCTTGTGATTTGTGAAGGTGGTGAAAAACTATGAAAAGTCTTTGTAGAGAGTTCAAGTCATTTAACTAGAACAACAAATTAAACATTCTTTAACGATGCATTCTATGTTGAAACCTAGCAAGACAAATTAATTGGTGGGTTCTGCATATCCGCATCAAATTTATACTTGACAGTTGCAAGATGGATGATGGATGAAAGTTCTCAGAATCTTGTTCAAGTCCCAGACAAAAAAAATCACTTAACCTTTTCAAGCTTTTTGGAGCCATAATCTTGATTATGCTTATCAATAATTTGTACGAAGTTTAAATATGGTACTTGATTGCCCAAGAAGTCCTCGATTCTTTGTTTTAGCTGTGTTGTGCGTTTTTGCCGCGCTTATATTTTGTTTGATTCGGGCTAGATTCAGGGACCAAATTGGATATTCGCACCAAAAGCTGTTATTGTTGTTGTTATTATTATTATTTTAATCCAGTAATTTCTTACCCTTCCTTTATTCACGGAGTTCTTAAATTAAATTGAAATTATGTTAATATTCAATTCTTAAATTAAATTATGATATACAAAATCGTTAAATTGAAAAAATTAATAATCTAAATTAGTCTTAAAATTTTAAATCGAAAGATCTGAATCTATACTAAATAAAATTGAATTTGACAAATCATATGTTGAGATATCTTAACCCGCTCATATTTAAGCTTTCATCACTTACACAATTGGCCTCCTATGGGATGCTAGAAACACATTAGTAGAATCGTGTTTTTCTAATACGGATGGTTATTGAAAATATCTAAGTAAAATATTTTTTTTAATGCCACATAAAGATGAACAACTTTGATATATAATAAAATAAAAATATAAGCAACGTGACATATTTACAATAACAACGCATGATATGGTTATGGAGTTTACATATACGTGATTTACAAGTCTTTAGCAAGTAAAGACAACAAATTCAAGAGTATAATTAATTAATGTGAATGGGATAAGGGCCAAAGTAGAGTGACATTTAATTTTAAGGAGGTTCAGACTTCTCTCGTCTAGCAAAAGATTATATCATCAACAGTCGAAATATTCATGAGTCTTGCTTATCAATTTATCATTATTAATAAATAAGTTATTTGTTAACTGGTCTTCAAAATAATCTGATTTTGTATCTCTTCATATCACATTCACATATTCATCAAATTTTTAGTTGGATAATTGATTAGACAAAAAAAAAGATTAAATTTCAAAATACTTTATGTTTTTTTCAGTTTCTGCAAATAGAGTTTATTGAAATAAATCTTAATAGATAGAGCTTGTAAGACTAGAACTTTTATAAAAAAATTGTTAGTTGGATAAATATATAAGTACTTATTACTGTTAAATACTAAAATAATTTTTTTTGCAAAGAAATCTTTTAAAATATAGTAAATAATATATTTGATATTTTATAACTTTAAAAAATTTTAAAAAATTATTTTTTTAAAAACCTCAATTTTGAATTTCTTGTCAAGATATAAAACAACTTTTCTAATTATTAATAAGCTTTTATTAAATGACAGTTAAATAATCTAAAAAAATTTAATAATGTTTTAACATTAAAATAAGATATTTTGATCGGCGAAGAAGCCGAAACAAGCAACTAATTTGGTTATTTTGTCGAATGATTGAATTAAATAAAATGTAAAAAGAAGTATGTATCCCTCGTAAGAATAAAGTAGAGCCGTGATCCAAACGCCAACTTTGTAAACAGTGATGGAATAGAACAACTGAAAGTCCAAAACTTGACGACGTCGTGTTTAGTTTAACTTTGGCGCTACCAACTGAACAAAATACCTGGTTTGGTTTGGCGTCGTCACAACCGACCGGTTGCCAATATTCAATTTTTTCTCAAATTAATCATTCAATTACAGGTAATCAGATCTCCCGCTCTCAATCTCGTAATAAAGGCTCTGTTTTTTTTTTCTTTTTTGTTGGGTGCTTTTTAGGGTTCACTTCACCTGGTAATTTCTGTTCAGAATCTTGCATTTTTAAATTGATTTTGATCTGGGTATTATTGGATTTCAATGAAATGATTGAATTTGATCTGGGTTTATGCAGATTGTGACTAGTTAGTTTTGAAAGAGTGAATGCGAGTGGTTTGTTGACGATGGTGTTAGTATTAGCAATAGGAGACCTTCACATTCCTCATAGGGCTTCTGATCTCCCACCAAAGTTCAAATCCATGCTTGTTCCTGGCAAGATTCAGCACATCATTTGCACTGGCAATCTCTCTATTAAAGTAAATATTTCCCTTATGTCCTCAATTTTTACCTCTCTATTCTTTGTGGAATTTATTTTTCTTTTAAACAAGTTTTCCATGATCGTCTTTGGGTTGACTTATTCTATTCGATACCATCAAGTGATCTCTCTTTCAAGTGTTTTTTCAACTATTGAAGTGTCTTCTTTTATGAGTTATGAATGACACAGAAAACTTTTTGAATAGCCGAAATTTGCTGGCCCTGAGGTTCTTTGCTATGTGAGTGCCATTTTACTCAATATTTGCTTGCCTCTCGTTTGATCAATATTGGTAGCCACATGCTGTGCTACTGAAAACTTGGACAGGAACAGGAGAATGGTTCAGTGGGTTTCTGTTGATAGTGAAATGGTAATACTGTCTTCTCATTTGGATTGCCTATTGGCAGAACAAATCAGATGAAAAGACATTGTGATTCAAATGTTAAAACTCCTCTTGGGATTCAAAATGAAGCATTAAATTTAACTTTTTGCAATCCTTACTATGAGATGGTGGGTACACTAACGCAGCTTGCAGGTGCATTGGTATTTGTATGTTTATGTTACGGTTTCTGATTTCCCATTATGTGACTATGTCATGGGCTGATAATTTACCTGCACCATGAATCCATCTATAGTATTATCTGGTGTTAACTTGGTTGTCATTAGGCAAAAAAACAAAGTTTTGTTCTTAACAAAAGATTTTTATTTTTCTTAAATTGATTTAGTATTAGAAGGAGATTATGTTGACTTCTGATGTGATTTTTTTTTTCTTTTTTAAAGAATGCATGCATTGGACTTAACGTAATGCCCATCAAGATGAACAAAATTTTGTTTTTATCACTGCTGGTTCTGCCACCATTTTCTTCAATACTTTTGAGGAGAGTTGAGCTTATTCACATACAGATGGGCCAGATTCTGTTATGATGTGGTTCATTTCCTTTTTTCAACGGTAATATTTCTTGTTATATTTACTCTTTTGAGTGCTATTGATGAGCAGGAAGTCCATGATTATTTGAAGAGTCTTTGTCCTGATTTGCATGTTACTCGAGGTGAATATGATGAAGATTCACGTTTTCCAGAAACCAAGACACTCACCATTGGTCAATTTAAGCTTGGAATATGCCATGGTCATCAGGTTTGGTTTTCCTCTGTCTTTGCCTCCTGATTTAGTGAATCATGTTTTCTGGTGTGAAGCTATATGCCTCTTCCTTTAATTGCATGATTTTTATGTCTACAATATGCAGTTGAACGCTTGCCAGCTATCTGCTTTTATTTCCATGAGGAGCTAAATGATTGATATTTCATTATTTCCATTTGTATGTAATTTATTTGAGATTAGATACCATGGTTTTTGGCTATATGAACTTCCTGTATGTGTGTGGTAAAGCATGTTTAAAATTTGAAAATTTATTTAACCATGGTATTCTAGGATAGGTGGAATTGCATTTTCGTTTGTGGATGTATGATTTAGGGAAAAGTTAGCCAGATCTTCTGAATGTTTGTTTATAATTTGGACTGTGTTTAGAGCTGGAGATGTATGATGCATATTTTATAGCCATAACTGTTTTACTCTGCTTTTATCATAGGTAGGACTCTGTAGGTGAAGGTTTCGAATGCTAGATGACAGAGCTTTGTTGATGTTCCTTAGAACTGACTTTTGTCCTTGTATGTTCCTGATGATTTGAAATGGAAAAGATGCTATTAATATATCTTTTCAACCAAATGAGTGTTTGTCTCTACCAGTTGAAGGAAAATGTTGGATTCAGGAGATTTAATGGTTTTTCTAGATGCGGATGCTTGTTTTACTCAACAAACCACTAACTCTCACCCTCTTGTTAATTAATTGCTTGCAGCAACACTTGATGGTAGTGAGTAGGTCCAAAAATTCAGTGTCATAAACTTTTGTTAGATCTGACTCCCATTGGTAACCAATTCCTTGGGGCCACTCATGTGGGTTGGGGCTTGAGGTTTAACCAATCTGTGTGGAGGGGGTGATTTGTACAGGTCCCGTGGAGTAACACCACAGTTGTAAAAAATAAAGAAGTTGTTAGATCTTCTTTAATCATCAAGGTTGTTATGACATATATTATTGATCATCTCGTAATAATTTGACTTTGATACTGATAATGATTGCAATCAAAATGCATCGTTTGTTTTAGTTCTGATTGCATGACTTCTTTTGTGTTCAACCATCTTTAGGTTATTCCATGGGGTGACTTGGATTCACTAGCAATGCTACAAAGGCAATTGGATGTGGACATCCTTGTGACTGGTCATACCCATCAGTTCAAAGCTTACAAACATGAGGGTGGTGTTGTCATTAATCCTGGCTCTGCTACTGGTGCCTACAGTAGTTTCACATATGATGTAAACCCAAGCTTTGTACTCATGGACATAGATGGTTTGCGAGTTGTGGTTTACGTATATGAACTAATTGATGGTGAAGTAAAGGTTGACAAAATTGATTTTAAGAAGACGGCAACGACTCGATCTTCACACTGATTCAAGTATGCAATGACACCAACTTATCTCTTGGTTTCTTTGAATTTGAATGTTAAGCTCTGATGTAATGCCAATAATTGTTTTATGTGTAGATAGAAGTTTTTGTTTTGGCACAAATATCTGAAATTATCTTGAATAGTTTTGCTGGATTCAAGAGAGAAGACATTTAGCTGAATAATTTTGGATTTGTTTGGGTACAGCCCTATTTTATCAAGAGTGTAGATTAATGTCATGGTGCTAAATAGCGGCTGCACCCGCTTACTATTTTTACGGGTTTGCTTCCTATTAATATTATCAAGCATAATAGCCTTAATTGAAAATTGCATTAATCCGGTAATAATACAGACTAAATGATGCCTAACAAGTAAAAATGTTCATAGATTGTTACTTTGATATGGTTCTTCCAAGTAATATTATGCTTTTAATAATATCTTTAATTTATATCTCAAATAACGGTAGGATATATCTATCTATATCTACCTATATCATTTACCATATTCTTTTCTTCTTTAATTTATACTAAACCAATTTTCTTATTTTCACGTCATTACACAAGTAAGAAATAGAACAGCATAACAAATAAGAAACAAAAAAGAAAAGAAAAGAAAAGAAAGTATAATACGAGGAGAATTAGGGTTGTTAAATTCAAATAACAAGCACGTGTAGGTTATGGGTTTTGCATTTGGGAAGAGGTAAAAAATCTTATTTTTATGGTAAACAAATTTTGCATTTGTTTATTTGAGTTCAGATTTATCGACTATTACTTTGCGGTCAGTCCCATGGTTCTATTTAATTCTTTGAGAGCCGGTGATTTCATTGAATATGCACAAGCATGTAAATACTCCATTCTGCAACGTAACTACATACACATTGTTCCATCTGATAGTGCAAACCGATCAATCATAAGAAGGGAATAGAAAAGAAATCACAAATTTTGACGTGGTTCAACATAAAATCTACTTCACGAGACAAAGTCCAAAGTGTAATCACTAAGTATAAATCTTAATTTACAATCACTAATGGCCTTATGCTCGTTAGAAAGCTTTTAAAAATGATCTAGCGAAAGAAACTGTTCTTGAACATCAATGAAGCTATAATTCGATACCAATTATAATATTCTCGAAGCAAAGTGTCACAGATTTACTACAAGAACATCCTCGCTAAGAACACAATAATTAAGATATAATAACTCTCAAATTCGCCTAGGATACAACTCTATTAAGCATAAACAAAACAGCACCGAGCTTAGCGGAGAAAACAGTGGCTGAACGCAGCAGCTTAACACTCAACAAGAGTACTCAATCAACGTAGCTTTTACAAATAATCCAACATCTCTTTTTAAAATCAACTTTCTTCAATCTTCAATCAGAACTGATGATCTTTGCATTATCTTGAAAAAGATGTTAGAAGTGACTTTAAACGACAAGATAAAATTTCCATCAAATTAACTAGAAACAAGGTCAAATCTTGTAGAATAAGTTGGTTAATATTTACTGTCAAAATGTCATGATATTGGACAATAACATTTTGTGTAGTCACAACTAAGGCGAGCCAATTAATGTCATCACATTGAAAGTCATTGACATTTGGACTTACCAATTGTCCTGATGTCATGAAATTTAATCATTGACATTTGAATCTTAAACGAAGTAAGCCTTATCACTAAAAATACAAAGCATTATCTTACAGAAGACATAATATCAAGATAAAATAAAGATTATATATAAGATAAAGTCAACTATTCATTTATAAATAGATGATTTCTTCCTTCGGCTATATTATGTATCAAATAATCTTGATTTATCTAAGAAATAAACATTATATATATAGGTTTAAATCGAGCAATCTGTTATTGATCTTGTAAACTATATTTTATTTCGATTACGGCAAATCATTGCATATATTTCATGCTATCATTTAATTATATACAGCAGAATATCGCAAACCGCCATTGAGATTTAATAATTAAATATCAAATGGCTAAAAAGTTTAATTAATTTAATTATTAAGCTTAAGTACATACCTTTAGAAGAGGTGATTAATTTGTCAAATCTTAGAGGGGTTCATGATATTCTGTACTTTAATTGATTAGAGAGGATAACAATAACCAGTATAACAAGCGTCAAATTACACAGCAACTAAAATTTGTCATTTACTTGGGTGATAATATTAATTTGGGAAAATTGAAACAATAGAAAAAATTAGAGGTTTGAAAAGAAACATAAACCTATTCTAAAAAATTTTGATTGCATAGATACTTTCTTCGTTAAATGACTAAAATATCCTTTAAAATTCAATTTATTCCTAAACTCTTTATTTTCCTCTTCCCCCCACTTACCTCTTACTATTTTCATAACCGTGTCCTATTTTCATAACTGTTTGTTATTGTTCAGCTTCCAATAAAGAATGAAAATAACGTTTTCTTAATCGTTTGAAGTGATATTTGCTTTATGAAGAATGAAAATAATGATTAGATTAGGCATAACCCAAAGGAATAGAGATTAGGGATTTGGGCTAGATTTTAGGGATTTTAAATTTGGGGATTTGACTTTGAGCTCGTATTTTGTACTTATTCTGTGTTTGTGGGGCTAAATGAAGTGTTATTTGGTTGATTTTTTTTTTTGTTTGATGTGTGTAAAAATAGTGAAAACCGACGAGTTTCGTCATGACGAAGACGATGGCGAGTGTCGGTCTTCGCTCGACACTCGATATAACGTGTCGAGTCTTGTCGAATGTATGGACCGACACTCTCCATCAGGGCATTTTCGAAGACATCGAGCGTCGGTTTCGTATAAATCGACATCTCGATGTTTCGAAACCATGTCTTCGACACTCGACGTCATTGTAATTGGGAATGTCGAGTGTCGATTTTATGTAAAATGCCCTGATGGCGAGTGTCGGTTGAAGCATCTGACAGGACTAGATACATTTCTTCAACGACTTATTTTCACTTTCATCGAGTGTCGGTTTCATGTAAACCAACATATGGTGCACCAAAACCATGTCTCCGACACTCGACGACAATCCCTCGACACTCGACATGACTCCTTGACATGTCGAGAGTCGATCTGATATATCCGACACATTGAGCGATGTCGCTCGACATATCGTGTCTTCTTCCCCCTTGACTGCGATACCAGATTTTTTCAACGATTTGCAATTTTCAGCAAATTTTGAAAAAAACCGCACTATATCTAAGCTTAGTTCATATATATATATATATCCCTATTTTAAATAATAAGATGGAATGAGACAAATTTGTTGAAGAATGTTTCTGTAACACCTTAGGCAAATCCCACATCGGCGAGGCACTGGAGAGATGCTGGGTATATGAGTAGCAGTTCCTTACCCACCTGTGAGGCGCCTTTTGATGTATGGGCATCACAAGGACAAAACCGTGAGGCCCATTGGGCCAAAGCGGACAATACCTTGCGGGGGAGGTGAGGCGTTATTATATGGTATCAGAGCGACTCCAGGTTACGAGTCCTCTGCTCGGTGGTGGGGCAAACCTCAGCGAGGACGCTGAGTCCCTTAGGGGGGGTGTATGTAACACCTTAGGCAAATCCCACATCGGCGAGGCACTGGAGAGATGCTGGGTATATGAGTAGCGGTTCCTTACCCACCTGTGAGGCGCTTTTTGATGTATGGGCATCACAAGGACAAAACCGTGAGGCCCATTGGGCCAAAGCGGACAATACCTTGCGGGGGAGGTGAGGCGTTATTATATGGTATGCCCGAATGGTACTCACTTCGAACTTGAATGACCTTTGGGGTCTTGGGTTCGAGTGGGGGAGGCGTCACACCCGTGTGTAGATACACGGAGTGTGGACAAAACCGTGCGGGACCGGTGGGCCCCAGAGCGGACAATACCTTAGAGTGTCCGGCCATGTACCTGTGACCCCGGAGGCAGGGCAGGGGGGTCCGTGTGCGCCCGGGAGAGATCGGGCGGGGGATGGGTCGTTACAGTTTCGGACAGTGGAGGAAGACTGTTTCACGATGTTTCTTTCTTTCTTTTTTCTTTATTTTCAAGGTTGAGTTTCAAAGGGCATTTTAGCCATTTAATGAAGAAAGTGTCTATGCAATCAAAATTTTTCATGACTGGTCTATATTTCTTTTCAAGCCCTTAATTTTGTCTATTTTTTCAATTTTTTCTATTAATTTTGGATGATTCAAATTCTTAAGTTTTTGAATCCATCACCAATCATGCCTACGCAATATGAAATGACAAGAGGGAAACGCCTAAACTAAAGTGCCCTCAGGCCCTCAATGAATTGCCGATATAATATAAGTCGAACTCTAGGGGCCGCCGGCCTGACACCAAGTTGACTGCCAATAATTCTAACTGTTATGATAATTTGCCCAGTAACTCAACGGTGCTAATTAATTGGGGAAATTTACAGAATAACCTTCATTTTGGGGGCCTTTTTACATAGCCTCTTGGCTAATTTTTTTTTATGCCATAGCCTCCAATATGGGAAATGACACTATTAACCTCCAATAATTTGAATTTCACTCAACCGAATCTTCAACCTAAAACGCTAAACACCAAAACCTCTTCCCCGTTTGAGTATGCGACATCCCCCTCACTTTCAGAATGCTACTTGACTATAAACCCTTCTTTCTCTCCTGTTATGAATGATTGATCAAACTTTGGTATGTAGGAATATGAGTATCAATCGACTAACATCACCTTTCACTCATCAATTCCTCAAAGTTTGAAATCCCAAACTCTAACGGATTAACACAACATTTGGGGACATATCAGTCGACGTTTTTGATGTGTTTTTTTTTTTGTTGTCAAAATTGTACGATTGTATAATTATTGGCATTGGAGCATTGAGCTTTTGTATTGGTTTCTGGGTTTTATGCTAAAAAAATGAGGATTGTTGAAGATTGAAGAAGGAGTTTGACGGTTTGACAGGTGAATGAAAACTCATCGAATCCACTTGTTAAACTATCAAATGTCTGTCGAACTATCGAATCATATGTTTGAACACTTGTCAAAAAATGTTGAATCATCTTCAAATTTGGGTTTGCCATCGTAAAATTATCGATGTGATTATTTAACGGAAGATCATATGGAGGCTCTGCTATAAAAATTTGGAGGCATGTTACCATTTTCAAAAGGACCCCCAAAATGGGGGCTAGTCTTGTAAATTTTCCAATTAATTATTTAGTCGCACTTGCTTAAACTATGTGTATTTTAACTTCAACAGTAAAGGAGAAGCTTCGACAATTAACTAAGTTGAACACAACGATGGAGTGCCCTACTAATAATTGTGATTATATACTAGTAAAAGTAAATCTAACCCTCGAAGCTTCTTGAAGCTTGGGTCTATAACTTTATGAAACATGTTGGGTGTTGAGAAAGATACATTTGTCAGAGGGCTACTGGTCAGTCTTTATAAAAATATTCTTTACTCTTCATCTTACCCAGGATCCTGACCAGGTTCATTTGGGGAGCTATCCCTATACACCGGAGGCATTTTGTAATATTATTTGCCTTATCAATCAATACCATACCCTACCCAGCTGAGATTAAACTTAAAAGCACGAAAACAAAAGAGAAATGAGGTCAGATATCACCTAGAGTTCCTTTAAGCACTTCACCGGAGGCTTTTTCATCACCCTTCATTGATTTAATCACTTTAGCCAGCTAACCGTCTGAAGTGTTTGGAGGAACTCTCGATGGCATTCGATCGTCTTTTAGTTGCAATGAGATTTCCATATCTTCTTCTGATCATGACCAGTATCTGAGTTTAGTCTACTCCAAGTGACAGGTTAGTTTATAATTAAGTTTATTAATCAGTCCTTGATTGCAATAAATATATATCTGACGTTAGTTAATTAATCAATATCTAGCGCTATGATTAATGTTACTTTGACAAATTTTGGCTAGTGTTTAGGTCAAGAAAAAAGCACCAACGAATTGTATTATGAAGCAGTACTGTCTTCCATCAATATATAATTTCTGGTTCTCTTTACTATCTATTAATTAACGTGTTTTGTTTGTTTGCTTTGAGGCTTGAGCTCAGCAAGGCATGTTTATGAGGAGATCAACGATTGACGATTAGTGGATATAGATTTTTCGTTTTCTCAAGCTGAGCGATTCGGATGCCCCAACAATTAACTCGAACTCAGCTTGTAAGTTTTTATTCTTTTTTTTCCCCTAAATTTTGAATATGTTAAATCCTAAATCAATTTTCCTATTTAGATTGTGTCATCACTGGAGAGAGAATAATAAAAGTTATTTCCCATGATCATTAGCTTTCTCACTTAATACATCATTTAAATTATTCAATTTTTATCAATACCGCATTTATAAAGATGGGGTTTTAGTTTGTTGATTCACAATTTTGATTAGGATTTGCACCAGAAGAGATGTAGATGGAGCTCTCTGATCAATGGTTGCATTTGACATTTTTGTGGGCAAATAAATCGGATACTTATGTAGACATTAATTTATGACTTCTGGTTCCTTGCAATCTAACAGTTAAGCAATGTTTAAAGAATAACTATTTTTAATGTTATTCATCAAATAAATAGACTTTGATTCATTTAATTTATCAATTTCATTCAAGTTTCAATGACTGTTTTAAATGAAAATTCTACCATACTTATTGAGGTTAAGTAAAACTGTTTGATAAAAATGTATACATATGGTTTTGAAGAATAATAATTCTATTTTCTTAAAAAATAATTATCTCAAATCTTAACTGAAGTGATGCATCAAATATGTAGTATTATTATATCATTCAAGGCATCATCCCATCAAGCATATAATAATTGTCATATCATTTGATATATCCTTGAGATAAGATTTAGAATAATTGTTTGAGAAGAATAATATTAGTGTATGAAGAAAATGAATAAACTTCATTTAATAATGTCAATTCTTTTCTTTGATATCTTTTCATTCTAAAATTAAAAATATTAATGGCCAGTTTAAATAAAATGGTTCTTTTCTGTTTATTAGAAACATACTACCATTTACTTACGAAATAAAACATATTAGTATAGTAATCGAATCTAGCTAATATTATAGAAGAATAATGAAACTCTTCTCAAATTGTATCCTAAATTTTGTATCACAAATGACGTGTACTTAATATAAGTTTGTCAAGTGGATGGTGTTTTGATGTAATAAGTGATGTGGTTATCCCATGACATTTGGGATGATGATGCATGATTTTGTGATAAATTTTGGGATACGTATCACCAATTTACTACTCATTATAGTAAGCAGCGGCTATTGGTAAACTTTAAATAAACATTTATATTTTAATTAGCATACATAAATTTTTTATTAAATAATGCAAAAAAATGTGATAAATTAATTGTAGTTAACGACAGACCTAAGCACTTAGAATGCATACAACTTTATCTTATGTAATAATCTTTTTTTAGAAAGATATGTTTGTGTGTGTATTTTGTTATATTAATAACAATTTTTTCAAATTTTGTATCATAAATGATTTGTGTTTAATTAATGATTATCAAGTGTATGGTTTGACAATACAATGACTGATATAATACCTTTAAATTCATATCAAGTCATTTAGTAGGCATATATTTTGGATAAATTTTCTTTGTTACATTTTAATGTTTATCATACAAGAAAACACAATTAATCAAGTGACCGAAGATAATAAGAGTCCAAAGTTTGATAATTATGATCCAAAACCACTTGATAATTAATTAGAATAACAATCTCACCCCGTCCCAATTGGATTTGAAAACGCATAGAATTTTTATTAGAATTAGGAAACCAATTACCTTAGATGATCATATCCTTCTGTAAAACGGATTATAACGACCAAGTATGTATACATGTCTAAATATTCAAAAAATCAACCTTAAAATTTCATCTCTATCGCTATCGCCTATTGCTAGTTCGTAGAGTTGATTGATTTCTGAAGATGTCCTTTCACAACCCTCCCGCTACTGCTGATGATGACTATAATGATCTCGAAGATGAGCAGCATAATAATTCTGATTCAGAAGATAGCAAAATTGAAGTCAAACTTACGCTGGAAAAAGTGACGGAATATTGTGCTTTACCACCCGATGGAACCAAAGCAATATTATTACTATTGTTAGCGAATTTGCGTCAGCTCAAGAATTCTCCTTCACCTCTGATTTTGTTTATTTCTTTGAAAGGTCGCGATATGCATACGCATCACTTACAGGTGAACTAACGACTCTGCAGATCAATCCACGATATTCTGATTGGACCGTCAAACGTTGGCTTTTGATGTTACTATAAGAAAATGGCGACGTGTACTTGGAGAGGACTATTAGTGGGATTTGGAAAGTAGAGCTATGTGGGAATCGACGGTTGAACTTGAGAGAAGAAACGCACCGTAGGGTTGCAGCGACTGAAGAGGCTGCTTAGGAGTGTAATTGTGGAGAATGAAAGCCATGTGAATTGCCCGATATGTTTGGAGGAATTTAAGATTCGATCAGATGCCACAGGCATGCCTTGCTCGCATTTCTTCCATGGCGATTGCATTAGATGTTGGTTGAAGGAGAGCCATTAGTGCCCCCCTTGCCGCTCTCAGATGCCGATTGATTTTTTTTTTTTTTGAAATTTTATGAAATACTAATATGGTTCATGACCTTTGGTGGAATTAAGAGTTCATGATTGCCTAATCCAATTATTAATTAATGTTTACATTGATTATTTCTTATTGTTAAATGAGTATTTCTAACCACCTAATTTTGTCTAAGTTTTTGAGGATCTCTTGACATGTAAATTTTTATATTAATAGATGGTTGGGATATGTTTTTATTTCTATCCTTATTTATATTTTTTCAATAACCATCAAATGCTATTTTGTGAGTAAGACTGATAAAATTTTGTATAAATAACATATATATAATTAGGAGTACATTAATTAATTAATGGTTTAATTAATTAAGTGTTTTTAATTGAAGATCCCTAAGCGATTTCGTTTTTGGTATACAAGTTTAATATCATGTTACTTTCCTCTGGCCCGAGAGTTCAAATTCTTCATGGCCTATGGTTTCTTTATCTCTTCATCTCTCAGTAAACTTAGGAGCACGTTGTTATCATTGGCTAACCTTACTTTTTTCTCTTCCTTGATTTCTTTCTTTAGTTCTTTTCTCAATCTCTTTCAAGTTTCAATTACTTTATTTTCAAATAAAATTTTTGAGTGATAATGCTTTTTCTAAACAATAAAAAAGATGTGATGTGACAAATTATTTAACTTTACAATATCACTCATTAAAATAAACGACCCCTACCGAAAGTCTTAATCATCATCGGAGAAGATTGAAACGAAAAAAGAAAAAAAAAAAAAAAGAAGAACAAGAAATACTCAGAAAATAGATTATAAGAAAACAATCAAGGATGAAAACTTTTTAAAACAAGTCAGCACATCAATCAAAAACCAATAAAACATAAATAAAGTAGCAACCAATAAAAAAATGAAACAATCTATTGGTTGTAACGAGTATTAACAATATTCCTATCACCTAGCCAAGTTAAGTTGTACGGGAAAGAGTTTTGTTATAGTATAGTGATTATATTGGTATAATTACTGTTTATTTTGTACAAAAATCGTAAACACGTTGTAAAAGTCGTAAATGAATGAATAAAAGTTGTATGTAAAAAAGTATAAAAAAGTCGTAAATTAAAAAACATGTAAAAGTCGTAAATACGATTTTTTTCAGTTGGATTACAATTTTTATACATATATTTATAATTTTTATTTTGTTACAATAAAGTTATTGTACGGTACAATAATAGTATCGTAGCAAAACTCTACGGGAAATGATTCTCACCTATTGTTAAGCACCTCGTCGAGCAGCCAATTTTGACATGACAGTCACTTCATTTGCTTGTCTTGTTCCTTTTCTTGTCAAGCAAACATTTAAAATCCAGAATTGAAATCACTCATTCCCATTTATTGTTGTCGATCTTCTCTTTGTAGAGGCCTTAAAAGAACCTCACACAAATCCGTTTAAAGAGTAAATAAGCTAGGGATCGCAATGGTAAGATAGGGTAGAGTATGCTACTTTTAGAAAAATTGATATTTATATCCTACCTACAGCCTTCAAAGGTCTAAACTTTTATACACGTACCTTACTTTATAAAAAAATTGATACTCATAATCTACTCATTTATAAAAGGGTAATCTTACTGTCAGATCGTAAAACAATATTAATAATTTAATTACATTAAATGACTTGCCAAAATCAATTCAATCACAAATCACACAATTATATAACACAAAATCAACATAGTCGAAAAATAAAATAATGTCTAATTACATGTTATTAATATTAGATCATATACATGAATATTAAACAAGTGTTAGAAACACATACATGACTAAACAAAATTCCAAAAACATATAAATGTACAGAAAAAAATTAAAAAGACCATCATAAAGTGATGTTCAAACCATTTACTAATAATGGTAACAATAACAACAACAACAACGATGATGGCGATGACGACGATGACAATAACGTAATTTAAATGGATATTTAAAGGGCATGGGTAGGGTCTAGGCTCATACCCTTATCCTACCTATATCTTTCAAGGGTCTAGTTTTTTTTATCCTACCCAAATCCTTAAAAATTGACATCCATACCCTCCCTATTAGGGTATGGATATGCGGGTACGTGGATATAATTCTCATTCTTAAAATAAATAATCCAAGAAAGGTGCAAAGAAAGAAGAAGGAATAAGTGTTTGTATGATAATTAAGATCACTATAAGTTTAATTAAGTTGTAATAGATTAAAAATGAAAAAGAAAATGTAGAAATAGTTCATAGGAAAAATTTCTTTTCTCCCAAATACTTTTTATTAAGAGTTTTGATAAAATATGAAATGAGATCCAATTATTGCTGATTAGTGGAAATTATTAGAACTATAAACTATAAAAATGTTATGACCTACTTAAAATTTGTTAAAAGCATATATAGGATAGTTTACTTAGTCTACCTATCGTATCATTTGCAATCCTATTTGGGAAGAGTGCCATTGTTCAAATTTTTAATATATAATACTTGAGCTATAAATGAACATATCACTTGTTGACAGGTGACTGAATGTTATTTAATAATCATTAGTTCTTTTGTATGGTTTTTTTTTTTAATTTACATAAGAACATTAACGATCCAGTTAATAAAATTATTCTTTTCAGTTTAGAAATTAACAAATTTCTAATGCATTTATTTAGGAAGGAAACATGTTAGTAGTTTAATCAAGCATAATATTGTTGAAGATCGGGTATAAACTTTAAACAGACATAAAATATTTTAAGCAGTAATTTCATTGACATTCTCTGACCTTTAATAAAAAATCAATAACGTCCCTTTAATTTTTAGAAAATTTGCTGGCCTATCCCTTGTTACAATTTGATCATGTAATTTAATAAAAAAAAAGGTTAATAATTTCATCAATTTATCAAGATTTTCATAGTAAATGTAATTTGATCAAATTTCGTTTTTTAAAATTATTTCTTAAGTTAAATTAAAAGATTAGATCATACAATAGGGAAGGTTCATTAGAATATTTTTTTAAACTTCAAGGGAGATCGTTGATTTTTCGTAAGAGGTTAAGGGAAGTCATCAACATTATCCTACATTAGAATTAGCTTACACAAATTCTTTTATTAAATAATATAACAACTTAGAGTAAAAGCCATATAATTATATATAGTTAATGACTTGACATATACTTGAATAATACATTCAATATTATGTATAGTTTACGTCATCTAAAAATCTTTTTATAGAGAGATATTGATGAGGAAAAATATGCGTTCGTTTTTTGTTATTAATCTTATACAGCAAGAAAACACAGTAAACCTCTGGTAAAATGCCCGCCTGTAACCCAGCAGATAAAGTACATTACATAGTCCGTTTTAGGGATTGGCGACTTACCCGAAGTGACTCGAGGATACATAATAAGAGTCCAAGTTTATAACTAAGACCTAAAACGGGCTTTATAACTAGAATCACAATCTCATGACCAAATCCGAATTGGATTTGGAAACTTTGAGAATTAGAATCAATTGGGAAACTAATTAATTACCTTCGATTTATCCTTTCCTAACACGGATTAAAACAGCCAACAACCACAGTATAATATTCTACAAATTAATCGACCTTAAATTCATCTCTATAACTAGTTCATCCGAGTTGCATATTTTGATTACTTTCCTCTCATATAAAAGCACTTCAGCTACTTGCGATGACTATGTAAATGTTGATGAAGTTAAGCATCAGGATTCTGTTATCGACGCGCTGATGTTGAAGTCATCATCTTGCTGGAAACGGGGACCCAATAAGAGGCCTCTGTGCCCGATGGAAGTCAAAGGTGTATGGTAAGTACTCAAGATATATATCATGCACCTTTGATCTTGATGATTTCTTTGAAAGGCCAGCTATTGCATATCAACATCTTTTAGTTTACCTAACAGCACTACAAACCGATTAACGAATTTATGATCAAATTGTTAGATATGTAATCGCCCACGCTCACCAATATAGTACCCGTCATGGACCATTAAACGTATCGAATTTGGTCATGCGTCTTAGTGTAACAGAGGCGAGATATATTCCTGCCAACAACGAGCAAAGGGATTTGGAAAGTAGCGCAATGAGGGAGTCGATGGTTGAACTTGAAAGAAGAAACGATGGTAGGGTAGCGGCTAGTGAAGAGGCTGTGAAGAGTCTGCTCAAGATTGTAAAAGTGAAGAATGGAAGCCATATGAATTGCCCGATATGTTTGGAGGAATTTAAGATTGGATCATATGCCACAAGCATGCCTTACTTGCATTTGTTTCATAGCAAATACATTAAATGTTGGTTGAAAGAGAGTCATTACCGCCCACTTTGCCGCTTTGAGATGCCGACTTATTATATGTCTTGTTCTTTTCTTTTTTAATTTCTTTGTAATTGTATGAAATGCGATTCATGACCTCTTTAATTTAATGGATTAGAGTTCTGGATTGTCTATTCATGACAATTTTTAAAGTTTACATATATTAATTATCTATAGTCAATATTCTTATTATTATTATTTTTTGTATAAATCTTTTCTCAATCATTTATATGAGTATAGTTGCTCAAATGGCATTGTCAATGTTTTCGTTGAAGTTTTATAAAAAGACTTGGCTTGGAGATCTGGCCAAATTCTCCTTGATTCTATGGTTTCTTTTATATCATCATCATTTAGTAATTTAGGAGCTCCCCATTAACCAATATATATATATTTTTGTTTCTCTTCATTAATCTCCATTAACTCTTTCTTGCTTATTTATTTATTTATTATGATTATAAAAATTTTCATTTAATTTTTTCGGGAAGGTAGTTACTGCTAGACTATAGCGCTATAGAAAATAACTTCATTTTGTTTAGGTATTCTTTAAAATAATTCTCGATTCTCTATTTAGGTCCTATCTTGTTATTTTTATTTTTATTTTTTTTTTGTATTGGCCATGAGATGTTTCTCAATACATACTCTTAACAATGTTATCATAATCCAATTAAATTCTATCTTTTGCGGCTTTGAAGAGGAGTGAGACAAAAGACGACTAGACAGAGCCCTTTAATGAGTGTATTTGACATCGTTGTTGGCAAATAAATCGATATGATTGCAATTCAGTAGCTAAAAATAATTAAAAGGTAAATATCGATCTCTTACAAGTTTCAATTAATATATTTAATTTAAAAAGTAAATACATTTTACATTCATTTAATTTTTCGATCTCTTTCAAGTTTCAATTAATATATTTTGAAAGAAAATTTCTACCATACAAGAGATATGAATGTAATACTTCTGGTTAATAAAAATGAACCAACGATGAAGAAAGATGAATGAATATCCTCTAATAATCTTAATTATTTTGTATGATTTTTTTATTAGGTAAGAATATTAATCACCAATTAATAAAATTATTCTTTGGGTTACATAGGAGAATAACCAAATTTAAGGGGTGTGTTAAAAAATGGAAAAAAAAGAATAAATTCTATTTTTTTTGGTTGTCTCTTTTTTTTTTGGGACTCGAACAATATAGTAAAATAAGGGTCTCAACAGAATTAATTCGTGGAATCTCGACTAACAAACTCATTAATATCCATTTTCATCATGAAAGAATAAGAAACCGACTAACAACTCAGCGAACGTTAAGAGTTAACCAAACTATGAAGAACAAGCGAAACACCATCATTATGAGAGGATGACAAGTTAAAGAACACTCCCCAGCTGACGTTCAAATCAAGCCTCCTTTGCAGCCAGCTCCAGCTCAACTCAAGGAACTACAAAGTTAGAGGTCACCAGAGATTTTTTTTGGCAAAAATCCTTCGAGGCTTGAGTCAGCTCTCTACTATGTATTCTGTATATCTTAGTCTTCAAGTTTCTAAAAGTGACACACTTGTAAAATGTTTCCTTTTCTCTTTATGTATGGCCAGTGGCAGACCAAGAAATTTTCTTTAGAGGCGGCACCACATAATTTAGAATTAAAATAAGTATATAGTTAACTATAATAATTAAGATTTAATTATATTTAAAATAATTTTCAGATAAATTAAAATTATATCATTTTTTATTTTTGAATATATATATATATGTAAGACTAAAGTAATAAGAGGTTTTAAGAGCAATAACACCTAGAGTTGTAAGCGAACCCAAGGGTAGGAGGTACATTTATAAAATAAAGTAATTTTATGAATATATATATATATATATATATATATATATATGTTAAAATCAAGTAATTTTTATACAAGGGTATATTTGTGACTCTTGAAACTTAAGGGGGTATAACAGAGTTTTTAAATTTTGAGTGGGGGCTCGGACCCTCCTGGTCCAAGCATAGGTCTGCTTATGTGTATATGGCATATACACATGTAATCCATCTCATCCGTTCATTTTTTCACGTGAAGACACCTCACTCCTTTGTTCACACGTACCTGGATCTTATTTATGCCAAATGCAATGACCTCTTTTATTACATGTGTTGTTCGATCCGCTTTTAAAAAAAAAATGCACAAAGTTTGATCTAGCGTTAGCTTTCGAGCTTTCTATGTGTTCTAAGGAACTTTATGTCGACTAGCCATGTTTTCGAGAGTGTGAGACACTCTCCGAAGTTCGAGCTTCTCAAGCTCTTAGGAAGTTAAGCACTTATCATGAAGAAGTTTGCAAATTTCTGAGGAAGGATAATGGTCATGAATACTGCTTACACTTTCTTTTATCTAGTCAACTGGCCAACGATCAGACCTGTTAGGGACTTAGGAGCCAATGAGCTGACAAGTTGTCTAGGCAATAAAAATAAAAGAGAAGTTCTATCAGTTCTTTTTATTTGTTTTTTTTTTCCAAATCTCATTAGATCCCACTATAAATTTAAATAAGGGTAAAAGTGAATAAAAATATAACTTAATGAGAGTGTTAAGATATTGAAATGGTGCAAATGGAAAAGGAATATTTTCTATTTTTATCCTTATCATTTACATCTATTAATCTCTATCCATATTTATTATATTTTTTTCAGATAACTCATACTAATATATAGTACCTCTTGGCATACCATTACAATTATCTTTGTTCTTAAAAAATAAAAAACATAAAATTGAAATTGCCCTCATTTATCTTAATTTTATAATCACTACAAGAGGGCTGGGCTTATACTGTGCCCATTTGAGGCGGTTTTTAAAAACCACATTTGTGACTACGACGGTTTTAGAACCGTAGTGTAAATCGCCTAAAATCCCCCCAACCCAATTTTACCCTAACCGCCTCAATTTTGCATCAACTTGTGTCAATTTCCCTCTCATCTCTCTCACTTTTTCTCTCAATTGAAAGCCTCATCTCACATGTCGATCTTCTAATATCGCATCACACCTCTGTCTTCCCTATTATGGAGTTGCCTTTCTCTGCCAAGCTTCTTGCCTGCTTTGAAGTTCCCTACATTGAAGACTCCATTTGCATTCTCTCTGCCAAGCTGAGCATCTTCAAGATTAGGAGAGTGACTCGGCCGCTAACTCAACCAACTCCTCTACTGAGTTGAGCAAACCCTAGTTATCTAAGAAGAGTAATGAGGCAGAACCACAACTGTTAAGAGAAAGAAGGAAGAAGTCAAAACTGAGGAGAGCGTTCTAGACCATTTATCCGATGGAAGTTGAGTGCTATAATGTACTAATCTCATGAAGGTGGTGACGCAGGAGGAGATGAAGTTCTCTATGGAGGCTTGTGAATCATGGTCTTAGGAAGGTGGGAAAAAGTGGAAAGAGGGCTTTTTCAACGAGGCTGAGGAGAGTGAGAAAGAGTGCAGGTTATTTATCAAGTTTTGTGTAAATTTACTTATCAGATGATTAAACTATGTGAAGGTTGTTGAACTATCTAACTGACATGTTGTTTAACTATTTGATTATAACATGTTGAATAGTGTTGGATGATGATTGCGTTATATTTGGTTTTCTTGGATTATGATTGAACCATTATATGAGATATTTTTGTATTTGATTTGATTTCATTATATTCATTGAATGAATGATTATAGAATTATATCAAAACATTTTTCTGAGACAGGTTAATTATTTTGTAAACAGCAAATAAATATAGAATAGCACAAGTAGTGAAACTTTGAAAAACTTTTGCTAACTATTTATGGCGGTTTCCTGGTCGACGCAAAAAATTTTTTCTAACTATTTACGGCGGTTCCCCATCAACCCACGACAATTGTACAAAAATTGTGTAAACACTTTTTACGGCGGATTTGTGACTTTTTACGGCGGTTTTTTGCTCGTAGTAAATATTTGACTTTTTACGGCGAACACAAAACTGTCGTAAAAAGGAGTGGTGATTGCCGATCCTGTTTCGTTGCTTGTTTTTGCGTCGAACAATAAAACTGCTGTAAAATCGTTTTTATGGCGGGCCGAAACCGCCGTAAAAGTTTTTACTGCGGTTGTTTTTGTGGCGGTTGTGAACCGCCGCATAACCGCTGCAAATGACTATTTACGACGGTTTTGGCCCGCCGTAAATAGTCCTCCCTGTTGTAGTGAATAACCATGCCAACAAAGTTAGAAAGAGAGAAAAAAAAACGATTTTTTGCCAGTGAAGTCTTATCCTCCAAGTTAAGGTTTCCACAAAGACAGAGTATATACAGCCTTGCTTAATAAATGAATAAACATGGAGAATAAAAAGTTTTGATGCTCTTATGATTTGATTTCATCAGGAATGCCGTTGTGTAGAGGAAACAAACAATGGGTTTGGTAGTTGAAAAGAAAATAAATTAATTAATCAATAAATCTGAATATTTAATTATGATATAAATATATAATAAGATTTTCAAATCTATTAATCTTTGTTAGGCCCATCTAACAATTAAAAAAAATTATCTTCTAATATTACAATTTTATCCTTTTCTGAAATAAAGTTAGGATATTTTCTAAATTACAATGGGATATATCAAGATAAAAAATAGGCTAAATAGCACTATTAAAAAAAATTACAAGGGCGATTGCTTTTTTGTTTGAAATATGAAAAAGTTTGAATTAAAAGGAAATCTGAATAGGTTTGAATATAAAAATCTGAATGATATATTTGTTTTTTCAATTTTAATATCTGAATTGAAATATATGAAAACTAATGGTTTTACACATATATCCTTATTTATATATGTTATTTTTACTTGTGATTTTATTTCACATAGTAAGCATGCCAATATTTATTATGAATTTAATTTATTTAAATGTGTATAATTGGGTAAAGAAATTATTTTTTTCAAAAAGAATTTGATATATAAATAAGCTAAATGACCATAAAATAACTTTAAAATATATAAAAAATTATATAAAGTTAGAAATAAATAATAATGTTCAAAAATTAAAATATTAGGCTATTTACAAATTGATCATAAATAAAATTTGTAAGGATGTTTAAGAGAATTAGAGTAATAATAAATGATTCAGACATTTGCATTCAGAATCTCAGATAAAACTAAAATTGTTAGCTTTTTTTCATTCTGATGAAAATTTTTTAGATTAAGTCTTAAGTTAAAAAAAATATTAAAAAGATTTAAAGTTTGAGAATAAGTTAAATTTAAACTTCAGATAAAAAAAATCAACCCCTACATCTACTATTTTTTAACATACCCCCTCAAATTTGGTTATTTCTTTTAATTCATACTATTTTCTTTATTTTAAAACCATATATATATATATATATGACCTCACTACAAGAAAAATACTCATATTTGGTGGTTGTGGCCGCTAGTTAAGTATATATTTGACGGTTTTAAAAGTGTCACCAATAGCACCGCCAAATATAGCCCATTTGGCAGTTGGTCAAAACGCCAAATATATATCCAATCATACTTCTCACATAAAAGAGACAAATATAGTTCTCCCAAAATGTTTATTTAGATCCATATTTATCACTTTTTGTCTTCATTTACTTATATATTTATCACATATTAGTCAAATATAGTTCATAGTGAACTCATATTTTTCACTTTTTTTTTTTTATATTTGACGGTTTTTGACCGGAAAATATTGTTGATTAATAAAATAAAAAAATACTTGACAATGTTTAGCCGCCAAGTATAATATATGAAAAAGTAAAAAAAAAAATATATAATACTTGGCTGTTTAGTACCCGCCAAATATATATATATATATATATATATATATTGAAATTTGGTTTTCAAGAATTTAAAAAGTGCATAATAATACATCTACTTCATTCATTACATTAATTTCTCATACAAGCACCAATCCTCCAATTAGTAACATAAGTAAACGTAACCAATTTTACTCTACCTAAAATCCACAAATTCACAACAAACACTAATCCTCCAATCAATCACATTCAACAAGTAAATATGATTCCTTGGCAAACAAATCAAGCAGCAAAATAGAAAATATGTTTAGTAAAAAATGGTAAGGAAAAAGAAGAAATCAAACTACAAGAAACCCAACTAAAGCTCCAACTATCTTCTTTTTTGTTTCTAAGGCTTGCTCGACAATGTTCATCTTAGCAATAGAATCATTATCATCATTCCATTAATTAAATTAATGATTTATTCCATTAATTTAATTTAGTCAATTAGCTTACTTAAAATAATTTATTTAGTCAATTAGTAAATTGTCAAAGGTTATCAATTTGTAATAGTAATAATAACAAAACTAATATGACAAGGCCAATACAAGTGTACATGAAACTAAAGATACGCCTTCTAAGTTTATCTACTTAGAATTGCCTCCATATATGCCATTTAAATTCCACATTAGCACTTAAAAAAAATGAAAAATACCATTTCAACACCTACTGAAATAACTATTTACTTGAAAATGTGTACCTCCAAATTTAAGTTTAATTGGATGATTCTCCGTTTTCTCTCTTTCCAACCTGTCTTACATCAGAGGTGCTAGATTTCAATGTTAACAAATCCATTTTAAGTAGCCAAAGTAAGAAAGAAATCGAGGGGAAAAAATATATATAGTAACATGCTTAATATTACGAATATAGAACGCCAAAAAATTAATATAGTAAAATTGAAATTGAAAATATAGGCACAAAGAATACTTGATAAATTTGAAAAGTTAATTAACACGTAGCTTGTTATTTTTAATTAATTAATCAATGAAATAGTCAAGTCAATAATTAGATAACTAACTAATTAATTAGTAAAGGTAAAATATTATCATAAATTAATTAAATTATTTAAAATATAATTATATTATTGACCATTGAAATAAGTTTTGATTACTTCAAGAATATGTTAGTTAAAAATATTTGATAAATTTTTAATTAATTTATAATTTTTATATATAATATAGTTGATTTTTTTATCCTTGCATGCATTATAATCAGATTCTGTATGACTAAAGTAGTCATCTTAGTTACAAATATAAGTAAAACAATAATATAATTA
>SNVD02009619.1:30000-35000 GCA_013180625.2 Boswellia sacra | reverse complement strand
TTTAATTCGACATCTACACGTGTCAAAACGTGTCAAAATCCTAAGACTAAAACAAGAATCGAATTTATTCCATAGGGCTTTGAACTGGAATTGACGAACAACCAATACCAATATTAATCTTTATTAGTATTGAATAGAAATTCAAATGGGGCGTGGCCAAGTGGTAAGGCAACGGGTTTTGGTCCCGCTATTCGGAGGTTCGAATCCTTCCGTCCCAGAGCGGACTCTAATATATATCCGAATAAAACTTACCCTTGTGAGCAACCTTCTATTTAAGAGTATAATTTTTGATAAAATGTACTTCTTACTTCGAATTTTTCAAAATTCTTCTCTGAATCCGATCTTTTTTCACAAATTGAATCGAGTTCATAAAACGTAACTGAATCCATTTGTGATCCGGGTAAGATGGGAACATAGATCCCAATAACAAGAGGTTGAATTCCAAAAAAAGTCGGATGGGCCTTTTATTTAGCTTATGCCCCCCTTTTTCTTTCCTTTTGGATTTAAGTTCGTTGCTTAGAAAAGCCTTACGTCTCATAGCTAGTTGAATTTTCAAAGAGAATTCTAAATCGAAACGGGAAAGCCTCTCTAGTCCCTATCTTTTTTTTTTAATAAGAATAAGACAGCCCAATTATTCTCCTTTCATTTCTGAATTCGAAACAAGAGGGTATTCCTGATACTGATTGAATTCAATCAAAGGGATTAAGTCTCTTAAGACTAAGACGAGTTAATGACTTAATCTGCACCTTTTTCTTTTTGGTTTTGTATCTTATACAAAATAGTCTAGCATCCTGTAAAATAGGATCTTTTTTTATTTATGATTCATCATCCCCACAGAATGAATTGAGAGTGAGAGTAGATAATAGTTAGTGGGCGATGGAAGATATCAATTTGAATATCTATGTCTCTCAAAATGTGATTAAAAAATACTCAAGTTCCATATCTAATGGGTTTTTACCCTCATTTTTAGGTATTTTGTGTTTGGTTCTAATGAATAATTGTAAATCTATGTAATAACAATTGAGATGGGGTCGATTCATACATCTTATTTACTTTCAAATTTCAAAATTTGAATTATTTAATTCATTTTCATTTTAGGGAAAGATTATTCAACCTCAAGACCAAGCCAAAGAAAGTATGCATAAATTGATGAAATGCTTCTATGCATCGATTGCTATCCTTCTATTTCAGCGATAGCGTTTTTTCGTCTTGTTTTGAAAAAGATTTGTATTTCTGAATCTTTACCTTACTGTTAAATATTTAACTTTAACATAGAATACCCATAATGACTTCCAATGAAAACTGCTCAGTCTAATCTAATAGATACGGAAATTGTCGATTTTTTGCAATTCGGATTTTCTCTTTGAGGATGAAAGAATAAGAACCTAAGTATTCCCTTTCATTAGTCTTTTCTATCCAATCTAGAAAAAAAATTTTCTTTTCGATCTATTTATCTGTTTTAAATCAGTTCAATTCGAATATGGATTTATCTCTCTTATGATGATCAAGTACAATCTTTAGTAAAACTTTATTCAAATGGTGTGTCGAGGTAGAAATTTTTTTTTTCAATTAAATAAGTTGAAGATGCAACGCGGATTCAAAAAGAATTCTTTTTTATTCGTGTTATTTCTAAATAAAAACAATAACAATATTGCATTCATACAAAGAGAGTTAACTTGAATTCTTACTGAGACTTTTTCTTCATAAATTATCTATTCCTTTCATATAGAAGGAAATATCGAAGGAAAAAGTACTGTGTATCGACCGAAGCAATGACTATTCATGATTCCATAATTGAATCAATTACATACCGGTTCCAAACTAGAGAAATGTTATGGTAAAACTTCGTTTGAAACGATGTGGTAGAAAGCAACGTGCGACTTGAAGGACATGATCAGCTGTGGATTTTTTTACATCCACCATTTTCTATTTTATATTATCTAGGAATGAATGGGCTCTTGGTTCGACATCCTTTGTTCTGTTCTACTACAATCCTCGCCAATGTTTTTTGTTGAGTTGTAATGTAAATAGTACATGATGGAGCTCGAATAGAAAGTATTTATTTATTTCTCAGGGGCAAGGGTCTAGGGTTAATACCAATTAATAAGTTGGAACAAACTTCGTAAGTATATTTTTTGATATAGAAATCCAAAGGATCCAATTCGAGAAATTTGGAAATCAAAAAGGCAAATTCTTTTGAATTGGTAAAACTCTTTCGATCAAAAGTGTATCATGCAAGAATCAATTGTTCGTATGATTCTTTGATAGAAAGAAATCACAAAAAGGGGTGTGTTGCTGCCGTTTTTTAAAAGGATTAAAGATCACCGAAGTAATGTCTAAACCCAATGATTCAAGACAAAGATAAAAGATCCTGGAACAAGCAAATACCGTTTTCAATTGTCTCAACAATTAGATCAGAATGCAGAATCCAAAAATCGATTCGAAAGGAGACAAACAAAAAGGGGGTTAGAGACCACTCAAAAAATGAGATTGCCTAAAGATTTTTTTTTGGCTATTTGAAAGTTATCCAACTTGAGTTATGAGAGTACGAATACTTTTTTTCTTCTTTTTCGAAAAAGAAGAAAAAAAAAGAAGGACTTAAATCTAGAATTGATTTGATGATTTTATAGATCTATTTGACATTCTAATTTGATACATAATAACTTCGAATTATTTTTTCTTTTTCTTGAGCCGTACGAGGAGAAAACTTCTTATACGTTTCTAGGGGGGGTATTGTTCATCTACATCTATCCCAATGAGCCATTTATCGAATCGTTGCAATTGATGTTCGATCCCGAAGAGAAGGAAGAGATCTTCGGAAAGTGGGTTTTTATGATCCGATAAATAATCAAACCCATTTAAATGTTCCTGCTATTCTATCTTTCCTTGAAAAAGGCGCTCAACCTACAGGAACTGTTCATGATATTTCAAAAAAGGCAGGGGTTTTTACGCAACTTAGTCTTAATCAAACGAAATTCTATTAAGGAATAGAACAAAAAAAAGAGGGTGTGGATGACTCCTATATAGTTTTGTATAACTTTTTATTTACTAACCCCCCTTTTTTTCTAGTCCGACCGATTTATTATTCCTATTTAATATTGCTACTATAGAATATCATGTTCTGTAAGTATAAGGACAAAAATCGATTTTATTGCTAGAATTTGATTGATATAAGATACATATAAACAAGATCAAGTGAATACAATGAAGTAAGTGGATCTAGAAATATAAAAAATTGGTATTACCCACAACCGGTCGGTTTTTCGATGGAAATCTATTAACAAATAACAAAACAAGGGATTAAGCTTGTTTATTGTACTTAATATTGGTTGGAGTGATTGATTGAATATATTGATTGACTAAACCCAAGATTGCTTTTTTTCCTTAATTTATTCTTATTCTTTCACCTACACCTCTTTTGGATTCATTTGGATATGTATATTATCTATTTAGTGCAAATTCAGTACAAGTACTTTTGCTTTTAGATTTATTTCAAATATTTATAAATTATTTCGAATTATTTATTTCTATAATTAAATTATTTTGTTTTTTTTGTTTTCGCCATTGTTTTCTATTCTTTTTTCACGATTCATATTTAACATTCACAGTCATATTGACAACAGTATATCGAAGAAATATAATTTGATCGTAGATAAATGGATCTGTTTATCTCCATCCCATACCATAGGTTTGGTTTTTTTCTTTACTTCATTCAAATGACGGGTTCGTTGGATTTACTGTTCTACAAGAAGTTTTTTTTTAGTGAAAAAAAAAAAAAGAATACCACTGGATAACATAAGAACTAAGGAGCAATCAATAAATTTGGACTTGAATCTATATTTTTCTATGTTTTTCTCTCAGAATTTCTTGTATTTTTATCTGATCTGTTCATTTAATTGTTTTTTTTTTATGTTCCGAGTCGATTAGAAATTTTTTTATTAGAGTTCTTTCTAGTTTAATATTTTGATTGAGTTGTTAAATTCAATTTCAATTTCTTTGATTTTCTTTTTATTTCGGTTGTATCTACACATTCGAATTATTCGGGTTGCTAACTCAACGGTAGAGTACTCGGCTTTTAAGTGCGGCTAGCGTCTTTTACACATTTCTATGAAGCAAAGGATTCGTCCATACCATCGGGAGCGTTTGTAAGACCACGACTGATCCTGAAAGGAATGAATGGAAAAACCAGCATGTCGTATCAATGGAGAATTTTTAGAATATTTTATTCCTATTCAATCGGTACAAAACCCGATTTGAATTCTTTGTGGGAACAAAATAAATGGAATTCAAAGTTGGGTCGAGTGAATAAATGGATAGAGCCTTATGTCCCAATTATAGGGAAACGAAAAGCAACGAGCTTCTTTCTTAATTTAATTTGAATGATTACCCGATCTAATTAAACGTTAAAAAGATATTAGTTCCTAATGCGGGGAAAGGTTTTCCCATGAGTAGATTATCGATTTTTGAATGAGTCCTAACTATTAGTTCGTCCCTTTTATGGGTTGGAGATGAATGTGTAGAAGAAGCAGTATATTGATAAAGAGATTTTTTTTTCCAAAATCAAAAGAGCGATTGGATTGAAAAAATAAAGGATTTCTAACCACCCTGTTTATACTATAACAAAGATAAACCAATTAAATGAAATGGAAAATGAGAGGATAGAGAATCCGGTGATGAGTCTACCCGTTTCCAAGGTATCCATTTTTTTTTACTACAATACTTTGTTTTGACTGTATCGCACTATGTATCATTTGATAACCCCATGTATCATTTGATAACCCAATAAATCCCTTACCTTTGGTTTCAATCGAATTTCAAATGGAGGAATTTCAAGTATATTTAGAACTAGATAGATCTCAGCAACACGACTTCCTATACCCATTGCTTTTTCGGGAGTATATTTATGCACTTGCTCATGATCATGATTTCAATAGGTCGAGGATTTCGTTGCAAAATGGGAGTTATGACAATAAATCTAGTTCACTAAGTGTGAAACGTTT
>SNVD02009619.1:17500-20000 GCA_013180625.2 Boswellia sacra | reverse complement strand
CACCATTGATATCGACACATCTGAGATCGCCAAATGTTCGGGAGTTCCTCTATTCAATCCTTTTCCTTCTTCTTGTTGCTGGATATCTCGTTCGTACACATCTTCTCTTTGTTTCCCGAGCCTATAGTGAGTTACAGACAGAGTTCGAAAAGGTCAAATCTTTGATGATTCCATCATACATGATTGAGTTGCGAAAACTTCTGGATAGGTATCCCACATCTGAACTGAATTCTTTCTGGTTAAAGAATCTCTTTCTAGTTGCTCTGGAACAATTAGGAGATTCTCTAGAACAAATACGGGGTTCCGCTTCTGGCGGCAACATGCTATGGGGTGGTGGTCCCGCTGATGGGGTTAAATCAATACGTTCTAAGACGAAAGATTTGAATATCAATCTCATCGATATCATCGATCTCATAAGTATCATACCAAATCCCATCAATCGAATCACTTTTTCCAGAAATACGAGACATCTAAGTCATACAAGTAAAGAGATCTATTCATTGATAAGAAAAAGAAAAAAGGTGAACGGTGATTGGATTGATGATAAAATAGAATCCTGGGTCGCGAACTGTGATTGGATTGATGATAAAGAAAGAGAATTCTTGGTTCAGTTCTCCACCTTAACGACAGAAAAAAGGATTGATCAAATTCTATTGAGTCTGACTCATAGTGATCATTTATCAAAGAATGACTCTGGTTATCAAATGATTGAACAACCGGGAACAATTTACTTACGATACTTAGTTGACATTCATAAAAAGCATTTAATGAATTATGAGTTCAATACATCCTGTTTAGCAGAAAGACGGATATTCCTTGCTCATTATCAGACAATCACTTATTCACAAACTTCGTGTGGGGCTAATCGTTTTCATTCCCCATCTCATGGAAAACCCTTTTCGCTCCGCCTAGCCCTATCCCCCTCTAGGGGTATTTTAGTGATAGGTTCTATAGGAACCGGACGCTCCTATTTGGTCAAATACCTAGCGACAAACTCCTATGTTCCTTTCATTACAGTATTTCTGAACAAGTTCCTGGATAACAAGCCTAAAGGTTTTCTTATTGATGATATCGATATTGATGATAGTGACGATATTGGTGCTAGTGACGATATTGATGCTAGTGACGATATTGATGCTAGTGACGATATCGATCGTGACCTTGATACGGAGCTGGAGCTTCTAACTATGATGAATGCGCTAAATATTGATATGATGTCGGAAATAGGCCGATTTTATATCACCCTTCAATTCGAATTAGCAAAAGCAATGTCTCCTTGCATAATATGGATTCCAAACATTCATGATCTGGATGTGAATGAGTCGAATTACTTATCCCTCGGTCTATTAGTGAACTATCTCTCCAGGGATTGTGAAAGATATTCCACTAGAAATATTCTTGTTATTGCTTCGACTCATATTCCCCAAAAAGTGGATCCCGCTCTAATAGCCCCGAATAAATTAAATACATGCATTAACATACGAAGGCTTCTTATTCCACAACAACGAAAGCACCTTTTCACTCTTTCATATACTAGGGGATTTCACTTGGAAAAGAAAATGTTCCATACTAATGGATTCGGGTCCATAACCATGGGTTCCAATGCACGAGATCTTGTAGCACTTACCAATGAGGCACTATCGATTAGTATTACACAGAAGAAATCAATTATAGACACTAATACAATTCGATCCGCTCTTCATAGACAAACTTGGGATTTGCGATCCCAGGTAAGATCGGTTCAGGATCATGGGATCCTTTTCTATCAGATAGGAAGGGCTGTTGCACAAAATGTACTTCTAAGTAATTGCCCCATAGATCCTATATCTATCTATATGAAGAAGAAATCATGTAACGAAGGGGATCCTTATTTGTACAAATGGTACTTCGAACTTGGAACGAGCATGAAGAAATTAACGATACTTCTTTATCTTTTGAGTTGTTCTGCCGGATCGGTCGCTCAAGACCTTTGGTCTCTACCCGGACCCGATGAAAAAAACGGGATCACTTCTTCTGGACTCGTTGAGAATGATTCTGATCTAGTTCATGGCCTATTAGAAGTAGAAGGCGCTCTGGTGGGATCCTCACGGACAGAAAAAGATTGCAGTCGGTTTGATAATGATCGAGTGACATTGCTTCTTCGGCCCGAACCAAGGAATCCCTTAGATATGATGCAAAATGGATCTTGTTCTATCGTTGATCTCTATGAAAAATACGAATCGGAGTTTGAAGAAGGGGAAGGAGAAGGAGTCCTCGACCCGCAACAGATAGAGGAGGATTTATTCAATCACATAGTCTGGGCTCCTAGAATATGGCGCCCCTGGGGCTTTCTATTTGATTGTATCGAAAGGCCCAATGAATTGGGATTTCCCTATTGGGCCGGGTCATTTCGGGGCAAGCGGATCATTTCTGATGAAAAGGATGAGCTTCAAGAGAATGATTCGGAGTTCTTGCAGAGTAGAACCATGCAGTACGAGACACGAGATAGATCTTCCAAAGA
>SNVD02009618.1:0-40502 GCA_013180625.2 Boswellia sacra | reverse complement strand
CCAAGGTGTAGTTGTCGACGCTGCGGATTTCTCGTGTACCCATGTGGTAGTTGATGCAATCAGTGGGTCCGATGATACCAATACACAAATGCTCAGTGTGGTCATCCAGACTTCGAATGCACATATTGTTTACAAGGAATGGTTCTGGGCATCTCTCGAGATGGAGGGTAAAGCTCATGAGGACACTTATGCTGTGCCGGGCTTCAAGAACCAGACTAGACGTTCTTCTCGGGCTCGGCGCGCATCAACAGGTTACAATTCGTTCAGTAATATACTGAGCCCAGCTTTAGATTACTCTAGGTCACCAGATAGCATGTCTGTGAACATACCAGATAGACACATGACAGCAACGCAGAGCGTTGCCAGTATAGCTGAAGAGCAGCAGGACTTGAGTAAGATTACTCCTCGACATAGAGCTTGCCTCGAGCTTCTGCAAACAGAAAAGAATTATGTGCGAATCTTGGATACCATAGTGACATTATTCAAACTACCACTAGAGAATCCGGATACTGTAGATCCTATACTACCAATGACCGATGTAAAGATCATCTTTGGTAACTTGACACCTATATATGATGTTCACAAAAAGATGCTTAGCAATTTGACCATGCTGATTGAGACGGAATGGTCCGAGACGAATTGTATAGGCAAAGTATTCGTTGCACATTCTATCGAGCTGTTGAAAGCATACCCGCCATTCGTGAACTTTTTCGAAGACACAAAGAAGACAATCATCTCATGCGATGACAAGTATCCTCGGTTCCACGCTTTCCTCAAACGTTGTCAAAGTCGAATAGAGTGCAACCGAGAGTCATTAACTGAGATGCTGATAAGGCCTGTGCAGCGGTTGCCTAGTATAAGTTTGATATTAACTGAATTAATTAAGCGCACCGACGAGTCAAATGCAGATAAGAAATATCTTGTAGAGGCCTTGGAGAGTATCAGAAGAGTTATGAATTTGATTAACGAAGATAAGCGCAAGACAGAGGGTCAGATAGCGATGTTCGATATTGTTAACAATATCGAAGACTGCCCGCCTAATCTCCTTAGCGCTCTGCGAAGATTTGTCTGCAAAGTAGAGGCAAGACTGTTATATATGAGCAGTGATAATGGTATAGTCCCATCAAAGAGTCACAAAGTTATTTTATTCCTATTTTCGGATCTCATAGAAATTTGCAAAATACGCTCATTGAAAAGATCTCACTCATCCAAGAGCAATCGGGCTTATGTTCCAATACGCAGAGGCATCAACCCATCGCAAGCAAGCAATCGCATGTCCGGCAACAAGAAAGAGCATCGCCATCTGGACGAACTTAGATTATGCGATATTATGAATGTCTTCAAGAAGTGCCAATCCACAGAGATGAACGATGCTCTCGTCATCCAAGCTCGACCATCCACCAGATACGACCAGAACTTCCGGTATTACCCTTTCGTCATAGATGACGAGAGCATGTCGAAAGCAGTTTTCTTGGAGAAACTAGAGGACTGTCTCTGCACGAGCGATGATCCAGAGCAAGTGTCGGACTACATACCCAATGAATCAAGTATATGTAATGATGAGATAGACTTTGGATTTGCCAATTTGTTGGTCAAATCTTGTATGGAGAAGTCAAGGTTGTCACGAGTTCTCAGCATCAGACAATCTATCCTGTCACCATCGATGAAGTCACAGCGAACATTGCTGAATCACCACTGATAAGACTATCAAATAAAGTTTGGAGCGGAGAGATGAAAATTAAGAAATTTAATCTCCAGCACTCGGTAAATTTAATTCTAATCAGGGAGTTGGAAGCTCATGGCCGACTAACCAAGATGGATAGTGTTCAGAGCAAGAGTAGTACTTGAAGCTGCAGCAAGTTTAGTTGCTCTTCTTCTCCTCGGTGGCGCGCTTTTGGAGGACAATGTAGTTCGATGAGCCCTGCAGGCTCGACGAGCTTCCGACAGTGCGGCTTGTCGCGCTGGAGGCACCCGGGACACCATAGGTGACAGCGCCCGGGTAGGTGACGGTGCGTACACCGGCTGTGCTCACGGCTGGCTGCGAGACGTATCGCACGGACTGGCCGCCGACGGTGTAGGTGGATGGGACGACGTTGGTGCCGGTGGTTGAGATGCTGCGGTAGTACTGCGATGGCAGATGGTTGTTGTAGTTGCCGACGGCGAGGTTCTGGCCCGTGTAGCCCGAGTAGCCGGTGTATCCTGGGTAGTAAGCGTAGCCGGTGGTGTAGCCAGAGCCATAGCCGTTGCCAGCGCCATATCCGACGCCGTAGGCGTTACCGTAGCCGGTGCCGTAGGCGACATTGCCGTAGCCGTAGCCGTATGGCTGCTGAACGTACTGAGTGCGGACCGGCTGCTGAACGACTTGCTGACGGACAACCTGCTGAGCCTGAGCCACCTGTTGAGCTGGAGCCTGGTAGACCAATTGGCCCGGAGTTGGCTCGCTGGCCTGCAGCTCGACGTCGGCCGGGCTCTGGGACTTGGTGCCGACTTCGTTTGTGGCGATCTTGGCGCGGAAACCGGACGCGTCCGCCTCGTAATCAACGCGGCGCTCGCGACCATCGGCCGGATCCACCAGCATGTAGAAGCCAGTCACCTTGCCGGATGGGTCGCGCTGCTCGCTGGCGGCGTGCGTATCGGTCTGGTAGCCATAAGAGTAAGGCTCGGGCGCGGCCTCACTGCCGCTGGTGGCGCCGTCTTGAGCTGAGACACCGCTGGCAATAGCCAGGGCCAACAGGAAGAAGATCTGGAAGAATCGGATAAGAATCGAAGAGGCGCGCGTTGGAAAGGATATCAATTTGTTAGTGGTCAGGAACCGTCAAAGGTCACACATAGGGCCGCTCTTGTGGTGCTGCCGAGACTTACTTTCATCATTTTGTATGCCTTACTCGTGAGGGGGACGGGGGTGCACGTAAACCAGAACGAATGAATCCTCTCACACGAGGTAAAGTTCGCGGATTGAATGATTAGTTGATCACGAGATTGGGGTTTATATACTCGCCGCAGAGGTCTGATTTTTCGTCACTGCTCACCGCCAGCACCTGCAGAAGCAGTGGCGAGAGCGTCGCCAAGAAGATGCACGACTCCCCAGAGCAGTCCAGAGAGGGGTTGTGAGAGACAGGTGAAGAGAGAAAAAGAGAGGGAGAGAGAGAGAGTCAGCATCATAGAGAGTGGGCCCTTCTCGCGATATGAGGCTGGAAGTCGCGCAAAATCGGACTTTTTGTGGCAACTCGATGAAGGAGAAGGGGAGAGGAAGATCGGACGAGCGAGAGAGTTGGAAGGCAGAAGAAAAGGGAGAGGCGACTCTTCTGCACCTGTGCCGCGAGTCGCCGCGATAAGAAGATATCCTGTGCGAATCCGAACAATATTGCACGTGTTTGCAACGTTCTCCCCAGAGCGACAGTCATAACGACAAATTCAGAGACCCGTCGAGGCTCGTGCCACCATTCTCGTCTATGAGATCCGAGACTATCTCAATCGGCGGCGAGAGTTCTGCGCTCTCGTCGGAAAGTCGAGTTCGTTCTCAAGGTTAGTGCTGAGCCAAGCTAGAGTGAAGACTCAGGATGTCACCGAGCGCCGACCAAATGAACGAATGACTACGCAACGACATGACTGAGTTTCTAAATCACAAGGGCACCTGTGGCTCAGAGGAGCGCGCCGATGAGTTATGGACCAGAGCTCGGGGGACGGAGGCTAGCCAGCAAAAATCATTTTCACTCTGTCGGATACCATGCTTGTTGGCATCCCGGGCGCTCTCGAGTTTTGCTCGCCGACTTCATATGGAAGCCTGCGAGACTTGGGATTCGGATAGATGCACTGAGCGCGCATCCTGCTCACAGCTCACGTCCGGCGTGTGCTTCGCCTCGACGGACGGGATAGACGGCCTCATAAAAAAGGGACATTTGTCCTCGAAGTGTCGCCGTCGCCGTCAAGTCGGTTGTAGCGAGGAACATTTGAGGCAACATTACCTAACTTTAGAGCGACTCAAGAAGACCCAGTAGGTGGGTGGGGGTGCAGGCAATAGAGCGAGCAAGCGAACTATGAGGATGGCAAACAAACTCAATCATATGTCGCGCGCGCCTTCTTCCCTTTTCTTGTGTTTCGTGAGTCACAAAAAATTGTTGCCAAGGATTAGCTCGATTCAGGGAGAGTCCCTTGATTAAGTTCACACGCTACTCGGCACGGGTTGTAACGCGCCATCTGCAATTAACCTGCAGCTTCTCGTGCCAACTCTCGCTATGAGGAGGGGGCACGTGCGCAAGTTAGAAAGTGTTGGGTGTCTCGGCGTTGGTTTCGTATTCGCCAGACTCCAACAAAGGTACCGCATAAACTAGAGAACGCGCGACTCCTCTTACCTAATTGGTACCCGAGATTACTTTGTACATCTATACCTGAGCGCCCACGAATGAAGACGTTAGCGTCGCGCGAGTATTATTGTTAGCAAACAGGAAATCATGATTAAGATCCTGGCGCTTGATAAAAAATCTCAAGACTCGGCGAAAGAAGTGAAGCCGGGACATCACTGTTCAGGCGCCAAAAGTTTAGTACTTTCGTTTGCTGTTCCAAAAGCATGAATCCGCCCTTAAATTAGAAAACTAGATGATTTCAGTCACCTTTCAACTAAATGCTGGAAGATCCTGCGTGCATATCAGTTCAGTTGTTCTAATGCACTTTCTTACTCTGAGATTTTTTCAGGTTGTCTAATCTCAAATTGTTCACAGACCTGAATTCATACACAAAATTGTATCGATTCAGGGCGCGGTCATGGGTCGATCTAAGATAAACCAATCCATGTCTCCATCTGGAAGGTCTACTGTGACATTCAAGATCTTTCCATTCGGGGCCAGACTTGGATCAGAGTAGGCGTTCTGCCTTTGAGCATCTGCTCCGTTTTTGAATCTCTCTTGGGAGTTGCAAGAGAATAGAGTTCTTTTTAGTCAGATAGTAAGTAGATGCGACATTTTTGACTCCATTATCAATAAGGGGTGGATTGGTGGCACAGCCATCAGTTTAGGCATCAGTTCTTGTGAGCTTGGTAAGGCCGTAAGTCCCTTTGAATCGATAGGCTCTTCTGAGATTTCATTACTAAAAGTGGGACTCATTTCGAGCCTCTTTGAATCACTAAGATTGAACTATGCAGATTAAGTATTACGAATTGTCACACTTTGGTTGTAATTGGTTTGATGAGGCTCTTACATCTGAGACGTTGGTTGGTTAAGTTTTCTCAACAGGCAGTTTGTGTCTGGCAGTTATAGCGCATTTTGCTAGATCTTCGATTTGAATGAGAAGGACTGGCCAATACTGTCGAATGGTTTTGAATAACTCGATCTCAGATATTATCATGAGAGTGAATGTCAGTGTGTGATAATTGGTCGATTATGGCGTTGAACCTAGTTCCAATGATGGGCAATGTTGTGACTGATTTCAAGAAGTTGATTTGCATGAACTCGACAGTTAATAGATTTTCTAACAACCAATTGTGCACATCAAGGACGGCAGCTAGAAAGTAAAATGTATGTACTCTTGGTTGATGGTAGAGTCGAGTGGAAATTGTTCACTATGAATATTACACCGCGTTTCAGATTGTGTATCCACTTATACGTGTCTTCGGAGAGAGGGCCTAAACTCAGGCACTCGAGTTTCCACAGCATGTTTGTGGTGCACAATGGGTTCTCTGAGTAGGTGGGCAGTCAAGAACACAATTATCTGTGTCAGCTTCGTCATGTAGTTGCCCATCAATATCTACAAACTCTGGTTGGATTGTCGTCGAATGGATGCCTTCATTATGGAAAAATTCTTTCACCTTACCGGCGATGCGCATATAATCTTGGAGGTTATGACATCTTATATGAGCTGAAGCTATTATCCTGTCACCGGCGAGTTGCCAAACATGAAATTCGTGAACTGTCAGAACGCCAGGAATTTCCTGAGTAAGGCGACGCCGGAGTGAATCCACTTCAATGTGGGTAGGTACTGTTTGTAGCAGAATCATGGCAGATTCTGTAAGGAGTGGCCAGGTAGACCTGAGTATTAGACACACCATGAAAACACTAAGGATTGGGTCAATGTATAAACATATAGCCCAGTCTGTATATATAACAACCAATGCTGAGATCATGACAATTACACTCCCTAGTGCGTCGGCCATCACATGAAGAAAGACTCCATGCATATTCATCTGGTTGCTGGTGGAATGATTCTTGGCCCTTTTTGAACAATCATCCGTTAGATGAACATCGACATGCGAGTGTGCCGAGTCGCCTCGACAGACTAGGTAGTCTTCTTGTGGCGTGGTTGATGATGCGTGAGTGTGGGGGTGAAGACTGTGCGCATGATGGTGATGGTGATGATGATGATGATGCCCCTTGAACAGGAACAAACCTATCAAATTGATGAATAGTCCTAAACTTCCGACAATAAGTATGAGATGCGGATCGTGGATAGGATCGGGTCTAATGAAGCGCTTGACGGACTCTATCAGAATAGAGACACACAGAGCACATAGGAAGACAGCGTTGACAAGGGCGCCAAGTATCTCAGCTCGCGCCCAGCCGAAGGTATTCTTGGACCATTTCTTGGGCGACATTCGGACGCTAACAAATGCAATGACTAGTGCGATGGCATCACTGAACATATGGAATGAGTCGGCGATGAGAGCCATCGAGTTGGTGATGTAACCGACTACTATCTCCACAATGAAGAATATTGTCGTGAGTAATAGCATCGCCAGTAAGCGCGTTTGAGCGCTACTGAGATTGGTCATGGTGGTGGTGTGTCTTGTGTTGCTATGCGCGAGTATGTGGGTAATTAGAATAAAGGTGATATAAGTAGATCAGACGTAGTTCCTAAAGTGATATGTTTTAGGAGGTTTGAGGTCAACAGTGGTGTTGTCTATTGAGATCTCAGCGGGCATGTCCGTGCTCACAGAAGCGCCAAAGTGGACCGATTGCAGACTGTTCACGGTCGCGCGACTGACTCACCACTGCGATGGTCAAACTCACTGTTTAGTGCGCGCGCGCACGAAAGCTCGCGCGGAATTTGTGCCCGAATTCTGCGCCGCTGGGGTCGCAGTTGCGGGCGCAAAGTTGTCAGCTTGGTGTCTGTGATACTCATCAACTCTGAATGAGAGGAAGGCGACTTTTTACAATTATCAAAAATTTTTATTCGTCACTTTTGTCTGAGTTAGTGCTAACGCTCTCTAGCTGCAATGCAAAAGTGCGAGTCCAAGTCGTCGGCGCTGGCGCGCATCGTGGGACTGGTGATTGGGTGAGGTGAGTAAGGGTGAATAAGTGTGCCCACATGCACGTGCATCTGCGATTAGATGTGCATGTGCGAGTGTGTGTTTGCATATGTGTGTTGTGAAGATCTTGAAGATTTCTACCTCGTTTAATTCGATGAGTCCTTCCGGTCATGATTGCTCGCTTTGGTATCGGGTGTCGATAAAAACTTTGTCATACTAGTCATCACGGTCACTGACGTCGCCCATCTCCTTGATGAGTCTCTGAAGATTAGTTTCGCCTGGTCGCTGCAGTTGGTCTCTATGGTCGTTGTGTGTGGTCGCGGCCGTCTTGAATTGGTGGCGCCTAGTTCTCGTTGTGCGATATGCCAAGTAGGAAGGGCACACAGCTGACGACTGCGATCACGGTCATGATGATGAACGAGTAGTAGTCGTTGTACATAATACGGCCGCCGAACAGGTCGTTCGGTAGGCATCCGTAGAGATTCTTCGCGTCGCGACACTGACTACTTGTTGTCAGGAGCGGTATGGCGGCCAGACAGCCGTATAGGAGCGGCTTGAACCAGGTGGGCCCCTCCTCGTTCAAGTAGATCGAGGAGATGATTGTGAATCGCCAGAAACCAATGCCCCAGCAGATCATGAACAAGAAGAGCACAATTAGCCCTATGATGCCAAGTAGTCTGTAGGAGAAGACGAGCGAATAGACGGAGATCGCGATGCTCAGATAGACCATAATGTAGAGAAACTTGGCCAGCTTCTCCGAGAAACACGCCGCCTCGGTGACCAGAGCGAAGAGGCCGCCGATGAGGTTCATCAGGACCGCGCAGAGCACAATTGTCAGTCCGAACCCGTCCGGGGCCGTGTACTGAACTGTATCGCCCGTGGGGTTAACATTGACTTGTGTGTAGCTGAGAATGGTGTCCATAAGCAAGAAGAGGTTCCATATGATGAGCGGTATGGCGAGCAGGCATATGATCAGGTGGATCCAGGCAGTGATGGAGCGCCAGTTGGTCTTGGTGTTTCTGTAGTACATTTCGGGCGTGGCTCTGATTGGGCCCAGACCGATGACTCCGCTTCGCTCCTCGACAAAATACGTATCACCCATGATGACTGTGAGTTGCAGCGAGCGCGTCTGAATGCGTCCAAGAGTGTGTTGCAATAGTGCTGATTATACTGTTGATTATACTGTTGATTAGTGTTGTGGGCGTTTGGAGTTTTCCGGTTGTTAAGTAGCTGTAGTGCGAGTGACGAGATCAATGACGTGATGCGGGTGGTTATGAGGATTGAAGTTATCGGATTTGTTCGATGGCCGGTTAGTATCAGCCGTGAATAATATGTTATGGCCCAGGTGAGTTGAGAGAACTTGTTGCGCGTTTGTGTTGAGTGCGCTCTCAATGGCCAAGTTCAATCTAGAATACTTGTGTTAATATTCACAATAGTGAGGGGCAGTGTGTATAGGCTAGCTTAATATGGCTTCAACAGAGATTTTGTGAAACTCTATGAAATATGATAAGCCGGCAAACGAATGTCACCTGAAAGCCTCTCTTTGTGGGCCCAATAGCCCGGACGCGCGCGGGCGCAGACACAGTGAACAGCGTTGCAGAGTGTGTGGCGTTAGGCCTGATGGAGCCGTTAATCAATATCTGTGCTTTGAATTAGAATTAACCTTGAGCTCAATGTATAAAGGGATTCTTTTTTCTTTCTTTCGTTCTAGTCTTCGTCGTAGTCGTCGTCTTGCCTGACAACGCTGGCGCACACGCTCTCTGTCTCTCTTTATTTCAGGCGCTCTGGTCCATCAACTTAGTTAGCGATCGCGTTCACTTGACTTAAGCGTACCTATGGCTGCGCCCACATGTACGGCGCCAATGCAAGTGCAAGACGGGCGCGCACACGCCCAAGCGTACGCCTAGCGGGCGATACACATGCAAGAGGCGGGTCGAGAGATGGGGAGAGACATACTGCTCACACAGTCACACACATGCACACAACGCCGAGAGCAAACAGAGCCATACAGACTGCCTACAGGGTAGCGCCTAACTACGAGATGCCGTGCGGTTGCGTCGCGGAAGCCCAGCCTTTGGCGTGGATTGTGGAGCCTGGGCGGTATGTTGCGTCCGCCAGAGCTCTTGGGCAGCGTGCGCGGGCCGGGCAGCCAGGCGCCTCTCGAGTCTAAGTCTGAGAGAGCCTGGACGAGCCAACAAGTCAGTCGTTAGTGTTGCTTTGCGCAACTCGCGAGAACTGTTCACAGCAACAAGCACCCAACAGGAGCAAGGGCGGCTCTTTGCAGGCCGGGGACCGCAATGCGGAATCGAGCGCGCGTTCGTGCAATTATCCGGCTTCGCTCAGCTCTCTACGAGGGCGCATGCTCGCCTTCGCGAATCTGGAGCCGGCCAACCTCTGGGGACATGAGGCTCGCGCGCTCACCGTGGCTGCAACGTGTGCGCCACAACGAGCCTTCTGGCCATCCGCTTAGCCTTGGCATCCATTCCGAGCGACTCGACTGCCGGGAGGCGGCGCGTTCGTAAGCCAGCCCCGCCTGCGTGTGAGCCAACCGGCCAGCGACGGCAACAGCCACGGCGGCAACAGATGGAGGCAACAACAAACACACACACACACAGGCACGAGCTCGTGTAAGGGTGTGATTGGCGGCCGTCGAGATCGCTGGGGCGCGTGGGCGGATAGCAGGCGGCTGAGCCTTTTTTGCCCGACACACTAAAAAGGCGCACATTCAATCGGCGCGCAAACTCGTAACGCGCGATTCGGCCGCTGCACTCGCTTGAGAGCGGCGGCAGCTGTTCATGGACCTGACTAGTCCACACGCCGTCGGCTCAACTCATCACTGAAACCAGGCGACTCGCAAGCCTGGCGACCAATGGAGTTCGCTCGTCATCAGGAGACTGGCGACTTATGAGCTTGCTTAGTGATGAGACGACTGGCCGATGATGACTACCTCGATGACGACCGGCCATGACGGCCACCGTCATGACCATCCGCTACTGCGTCCCCCGCACGAACGCTCGACCCCTTGTGGACGTGCGCGAGCTAGCATTTGCGCGCTGCGCTTTACATCGCCTCGTGGCCGCGGACACTCATCAAAACATTGATCGAGCACGTGGTAAACAACCATCTCTGGGATCACTATTCCGCAACATCCCTTCTCTCTTTGCTCCCGAAGAACGTTAACACCGATCCGACAGACTCATATTGAACGTGTTTGAACTCTATTTAATCTGCCGCATCATGTCGGCTGTCGCAACGTGCGCCGGGTGCGCTCGACTTGTCGCCACAGGACCTCCTCACCCAGTAATGTCTCTCTTACGCAACTTTCAGCAACTCAGGGGCCTCAGGGTCCACCAGGAGAAGACTGTCAGATTGATGTATTGGCGAGGCAAATCGCTGGATCGAGTCAAATACGATCCACAAAGACGCAATCAACGTACCGACTGGAACTACAGATCAGAAATATACGCTTTCTCGCGTCGTCTACATGAAAACCTCAGCGAAGACACTCTGCGACAAGTGTTCACACATCCATCTTACATGAGAGAGATCCAAACGAAAGAAGAGAAGCTCAATCTGCCCCATGTCTTGATGAAATCCAACGAGACATTTGTGCAACAAGGTCACGAAAAGCTTCGTGAACACTTGAAACCCTACCTCAGGTACACTTTCAACATGATGCCCGAGGATGGTATAGAGCATATCACCGAATATCTCAGCTCAGATGCGACATTGGCAGATGTTGCCAAGTGGATAGGCTGCAAGGAAGTTATCCTATCAGCAGAATACCCGCCTGAACAGAAAACAATGGCTGATACTGTTCGTGCACTCATCGCTGGGATCGACTCAGAAGAGCCAAACAAAACTCACCGCTTCATTGTTGATATCATCATTTCGTATCTCAACGACAAAGACATCCTGGACGATGTATGGGAAATACCCAATCCCAGAGAGACACTAAATCTTATATTGGCCAACAGTCAACTTCCAGCCTATGAACCTCGTATCATGTTTGAAACTGGCAACAAGATGGTGGAACAATGTTTCGTTGTTGGACTCTACACTAACAAAAAGCTTCTCGGCTCGAGCGCTGGCGAAACAGTCAAGATCGCCGAAAACTGTGCAGCTTTGGATGCACTGCAAAACCTATTTGGCCTCAAGGACGACAGACCACCTTACGTATATGGAGATGCGTCCGATAAAATTGATTACGAGCCACACAAGAAACAACATCACTTCATCAAAACGTGGAACTTCAAGATACAGTGATAGATAGTTGTTCGAGAGTTCTAATAGCAGATAATAAATTATTTTGCGGTGATAGAATCAGTTGATAGAATGCATACAAATCACCCTACTCCCCAAGCGTCTTCGAAGGCGCTGGTGAGTTTGGCGCAAACTAACGCTGCTGACAAAGGATATTTACTTATGGAGATCACCTCATCTACATAGTCTGGATCACAGCTCTCATGAGCCATAGCGCCGATGACGACCACGATGGATTTGTAAGGACTTTCTTTCGATGGTACTAACTCACTAGGTCTGATAACTCTCTTAGCCTTAGATGAGGTACCATATTTTGGGCACCCGATTGGTAGATATTGAGTGACAGGATTCTTTATCAACTTGAGCAGTTGCTTAGAGCAGCTGACTGCTCGAACTGGCCTCAGATTGTGTAGTAATTGAACCATCATTTTCGTAAATTCCTCGAAGGATTCCGGAACGGCCAGCTGTGGATCAACTTTGAACAGTTCATTATTCTGTGTCCTAACGTACACTTGCAGTAGACCAGCTCTATTGAGAGGACTCTGTGATAGCACTTGGAGGCATTGGTGAATGATGTCTGGTCTGCAGAAGGCTGGATCTTTCTTGAGTTTGCGTATCATCGCCATTTGATCGTCACAATTGAGCAGCTGCAGAGAGCTTTGTTTCCCGTGTCCTCCAACGACTTTAACAATGTCGAGGTTTGCTCGTTCCAGGACAACAATGAGCCTCCTCTCATCATGACTCCCGTTGCTGGCGAGGTTCATTCTTGCAGGAGCTAATAGAAAATTTCGAGTGTCTGTCGGCGATGCATTTGGAGATGATTCGCGACTCAAGTGATGATATACTGGAGTGTGACCACGTGACTTTATTGATGAACTTGTGCGAGCTCTGGCTCGGCTTGTCAACTTTGCGCAGAATCCCGTCGCAGAATGAGCGCAGTTGCGCAGCCGCTGCAAAGCTCGGCCGACCTGCGCGAAGTCGCCAGACCAACGCAACGGCCTAGACCCCCGAGTAGCGGCTCTTTCGTTGCGACACTTTTTGTGGACTATGCGCCAAGATACTTATAACCATCAGTATTTTACCTTGTTCTTTCATCGAGGCAACACAAAACGAATTGCTGGCACTTTATTAGATTAGGCCTCGTTTCCTCGTCGTGAATTGTAGATTGGAAACTTATATCTTGATTCAATATCTCATCAGCAGTGACCAGAATATGAATCATTTTGTGTATGTCCGAAACACCGTAGTCAAGGGATTTGGACGCGGCTCGAAGGAACTTGGCTGTCCGACCGCCAATGTAGACGGAGCTAACGATATAAACATACCGACGGGCATATACTGTGGCCTTGCACAACTAGTTATCCGCAACCCTAAACAAATCCAAGTAGAACCAGGCAACGAGAAAGAGTTCAACTCCGTCTGCGAACAGTTGCCTTTCATATCGGAAGTTCGAGGGATGGTTTGTAGTTTCGGCTACAACCCCCACTACGGGAACACAGACAAGTCTCTAGAGGTGCATGTGCTCGACGATTTTAAGTTCAACTTTTACGGGGCTGAGCTTCGAGTGCTCATCTGCAAAAAGATGAGAGATGAGGAGAAGTACGATAGTCTAGATGCTTTAAAAAGTGCCATTGCCAACGATATCAAGAATGCCAGAAATGAGGTGCCAAACTACATGGAGCACTCAAGTGATAGTCAATATTTCTTAGACAATCTGAATAACAACAATAAATAATCACACCAACCACATCCTTGCAGAATGATAGGCCATCCATGTAATGACAGATACTTGCACTGAGATGATTATGGCCAATGTGCGAAAGTAGCAAGACTACACAATGTTCCAGTAAGGTCATACATTCACACACAATCAGATCATATCATCGCGATGACGACGACGACTGACGCCTCTACACATCACCTGTCCACAAAGCACTGCAAAAGGCCAATACTGATTCCCGGGAGCATATGCAATAAAACCATTAAACCTACTGTTGCTAACCTAGTTATTAATATAGGCTCGAAATGAGGGTAGTTCTAAGTTTGAGGCTTGATTAGATTTAGTTGTGATTGTGATGTCACTGTATGCAGCTTGACTGCAACGATTCAAAGCATGCGCGCCAGAGCAGCTGATCAGTTTCTTTGTGACTTGGACTTGAGACCGCGCGTGCGAGGCATCCCTGGATCCATTTACCACGTTAGCTAATACACGCAATCCTTGCTGGAGAAAATAGCGTTGCCACGAGAGATACTTCTGTCTTGTCGACGTTAAGACTTCGTGGCTTCTGGATAGTCTCCACATCGTGTTAATATCTGGTTCAACCATTGATCCCGCTCATCCGTATCATCTGACCTCATTCCTTGAATATCCATAAATTATTTGCAACTTATTCAGTATATCTCTCGTCAACACTCGCCCTTCGGACGCCGTCCGCAACATTCTCCAGAACAATTCTACTAAACTATTGTATCAGCCCAGATTGCGTCAGTGTTGAGTCTCGATATGGCCGACACGGAAACCCCTACACCGAGGTCCAGAGGACAGGCCGAAAATTCGAGCAACTCCGCACCGCCGAGCCCGGATGGAGCAATACCATCGACAACCCGAGGATGGCCTACTGTTATGGAACACATTTCAACACATAAGACCGACTTTGTGCTGGCCGTCACACGCGCCCTGACAGTATTATGCACTCTCTCATATATCATTGGCTTTCCCGGACCAGCTAGCAATCGTTTTAAGCAAGCTCTGCTCATGAATGCCGCAACATCATCACTCAGATTGCATCAACGAATGCCACCTCCACCTCTGAATCAGCTTAGTAGGAACTATTTCAGCGGTCTTGTACGCGAAGATTCGTTCCATTACTTAATATTCCCATTGATGTTTTTCACAGGCTACCCTATAGCACTCGCTCTACTGCCTTGTTGTCTCTACGCTATATTCAATCTTGCCGTGTATGCTGTCTCAATGCTCGAGAAACTCGGAGACCAAGAGCCTAGAGGTTTGAAAACAAAGATAGCAGAGCTCGTTGCAAAGTATCAGCAAAGTTTATTGCATACAGTAGCTCTATCCGAAGTTGCCCTTATGCCGATCGTGGCTATCGGTGTATTGACTCGCTTCGTGAGTATATTGGTGCCCTTCTTCTATTATAGATTCCTAATAATGAGGTATAATTCCACTCGTAATCCCCACTTGAAGTTGCTCGTATCACAAATCAAGACTGTGACGAGTGCTCAAATGGCTCGTTTCATGCGAAGATGAGCTTGTTAATAATTAAACTCCTACTCATAGAAGATATGGTGACGCAGAAAGTTAAAAAAATCTACACTTGCGCTAGTGGTGATAGAGAACTAAAGAGCTATCTGAATAGTGGCATCAATTCATCGTTTCAAGAACTCACTAGAGCAATTGTTTTGCGGATTTTTGGGTGTTTTTTACCATACCTTTATGATACAAGAGCAGGCCTGTGCTCCGGAAGTTTTTATCTAAATAATCTAATCATATTACAGAACTGGCCCGTGTTGTTCGTTTTGTTTTCTAGTTTCTGGTGATTACAATTACAGCTCTGAGTTATCAGCTTGTCAAATTTTGACCACAGAACCCGGGTTGCGATAAGAAAATCACAATTGATTGAGCTAGAGCACCACCCTCAAGCGGGCCTATTGAATATACTATCAACGACAGTATATCATTCCCTTGGACAGCATGTTGGACCTATTTTATTAGATTGTCATAGTTAAGGCGTTTTTATAACCCTCAACTTTAGGATACATGAAGATTGGCTTTTTTAAACTACGTATATCTTTCGGAGATGGTCATGAACATCGCACGGAACTCGGAAAGGGTATTGATGATCAATTCTGGTCCAACACATGTCGAGGTTCTCAACACTAAAGATATGATAATCCTGCATCTCTGGAACAGAATCGTTGCCTTGTGAAAGTCTATTGAGCAGGCCCTTCTTGGGTCTCAGCTTGTGGTTTGATCTCAGATTGCTCTTGATCACATAGTGACTGTAGGAAAAGTCTTTCTTCAATTCATACAAATAAAGATTGAAAACCAAACTCGGGCAGTCTGTGATGCGGAAAGATATGAGACCGGCCGACCTGTTCCAGTCGTTGACCATGCAACTCCTATCACGGTTGCTTTCGATAGATCGTGCATCATGCTCTTGACGAATTCATCAGAGAAGATACCGAGCTCTAGATTAACAACCAGATGTCTGTAATTATCAATCTCAAGCTCTTTTGCATAAGAACCCAACAATCCCTGGAGGTTCTTGACGTCTTGGGATTTTTTCTGTGGGACTAAAGCCAGTCTGCAGAATTTGTAATAGGCCAAGAGTGTTGAACCTGTGAGCCAGAAACTGAAGTTGCCATAGGTTTGCGAGAAAACACTCATGAACTGGAGGGCTATAGCAAGCTGCTTGTCGAGATTGCCACTGAGGATTTCCTCTTCCGGTGGTGTTGATGAATCTAGAGTCTTGAGATACTTATTGAGAGCTTGTCCTGACTCGCTGAGTCCAGTCATGTTGAAAGGCTTTTGCTTGCAGTGAAGGTATGTGTTGTCTGAGAACCTAAGTATACCCTCACTGTCGTGCTGGAAAACACGAAGCACTCGTAATGGATCGCTGACTCCGATCTCATCCGATTTGAAAGCATCCTTCAACGAGAGTGTGGGCCGCTTTGGGTGTAGATAGTAATGTTTTAGTGGCACTTTAAAGTCGTTTGAGTGGACCCCATAACTGAGGAGCTTATGTCTGTCGATTTCGTTGATATGCAAACTTGACTGTATCCACTCGTCTTCAGGCCTGAACTCGTAGTTGTACAGGATAATGATGTGTATCACTATGAAAGAAGGCTGGAGCTTGCTGTTAAGCAACCTCCCATTGCAGGGCCTCCTTTTCGCCCTAGGCGCCTCTGATCCTGTGTGATTTAGAATGAAGATGTGCGCTATGAATTCGGTATAAATTTTAGATATTTGAAAGTCCGTCTGGAACATCACAGCAGTTGGCGCCTGTGGCTGGCGCTCTTCGCGATAACGAAGATCTCGTATGGCGTCGGATTGTAAATCGTCGAATTGATGGGCTGGTCGCTGGTATACTTCATGCGCCATCGTCTCGCTTGAGTCATCGTACTTGAGCACTGTATAGGAGTGGTTCTTGAGTGTCTTGTAGAAAGACTTGAGATTCGGCTGGCCACCACTCGTTTCGTTGATGGCAGCCAAGTGGACGATTGTCTTCTGTTGGCCAACGTTCTGGTGCGTCTTGTACTTGTTCTCGGTGAACTCGACTGGAACCTCATTGTCACCATTTTCCAGAATGTTGAGTGCATCGTAAAAGTCTGGGTCGATCACAACCAACTCGACTTTGTGACGCTGAGCAGCGTCCAGAATGTCTTGTAGATAATCTTGAATATGACACAACCAACTGTGTCGCGCAGGTAGGTCGTCTGGAAACTGTAGAATCGACGCTTCTCTCGAGCTGCGTCTAAAAACTGGAGTGGTTCCGAGATAATAATGGGCAACAAATAGCTGAGAGAATATAATCGTGATAGTTATCATCAGAGCCAATCTAAATTTAGATGACCGAGTCAGGTTCGGGCCTCTCCAGGAGATATGCTGTTGAGAATTATCGTCTTCGGGGCTGAGAACGGCAGCCCGATGGTCGTTCTGCAGTTGGCGCCAGTTGCTTGGTACCAGCCGCCTTCTGCTCCTATCTAATCGATGCTGTGGCTCGACCATCGCTGTACATAGCTCTTGAGTATTCTAGGGCACATAACTTGGGAATATCTGTGATATCAAACTCGAAAGGAACACTAGTCGAGTGAAGACAACTCTTGCACGCTGTCGCTAGAAGACGAGCGCATAGCGACATGTTTGTTGACGTTGCTCTTTGCGTGCGCGCTATAGACCAGAATCAGCTGGTTTTCTCTCGCTAGCGAGCCATTATCCGAAGCGTTACGTTGACTATCGGTTGAAATGTCAAATAATATCTGAACTTTTTTGAGATATTATTTGACGCCACTAGTTCTTGCTACACAAAGCGATTTAATTGTGCCTTAGATCTAATCGTGTGTGTCTGTGTGTGTTTTGCTTACATGTCCCATCTAGATGTGTGTCATCTCAGTCTCACTGGTGTATTGTCTTGAAAATGTCGCTCGTTATTGGCATATGATTTGCATTGTTTTGATGAATGGACTGAAATGAACAGAAAGACTGGACCGCTAGACAATCTCTAGCTCAATGTCATAGTCAACGCAAAGGCTCTTGTTCTCCGCATATATCTGCTTGAGCCTCGCGATGTAGGTAGCGTGCAGCTCATCGATCTGCTCCTGACTTGGCTGCTCGATTCTCTCGACCTGGATGGGGTCGCCCATGACGACGTTGATGGGTCGCCTAAAGGGCATAGCGCCCCGCTTGTTCTCTCCCAAGAAGATACTCTGGCCGTAGTAAATAGGGTGCTTAAACTTGAACAACTGGTAGAACTTTGTCATCACCTTGTGCATCAATGAATTTGGCTCGAAGTTCACCTTCGTGAAGGCGCTGTTCTCGCCGAAAGCTATGCACGGTATCAGGTGGGCGCCGTGAATGAGTGCCTTCTTGATGAAGCCCTTGCGGGTGGCCGCTACTATCTTGAGGCTGCGCGCGTCGGACAGGTCAGCTTCGGCGAGACCGCCGCCGCAAAGAGCCAACAGGTTGCCCGCCTTGCCGGTCTTTTTGTTCTTTTTCTCGAGAAGATAGTCGAAACTCTTAGAGTTCACCGAGCAGTCGCCGCGCAGACCAAAGGTTTCCCGCATCACTGGCACCAGAAACGAGGTCTCGTGTACCATAAAGCGGGCAGTGATGCCAGGGAACAGACGAGTGAAGTCGAGCCCATTGGTAGCGAATGCAGTTACGCAACCAAACGCGGCTATGCCGTGCGGGTGGTAGTTGAGTATGTAGTTCTCTTCGGGATTTAGCTCAAAATTCAAGGAGTATCTCAGTTGGATGGGAAAGTAGGCGGCCAGGTGGGACCAGAACTTGGCTCTGTAGAAGGCGTCCCAGCGACGACCGCCTCGGTTGCAAGTCTTGGAGTCGATTAGTAGCCAAGTGTAGTAGGCGACAGTGATGAACCAAAGGCGCGTGAAGAGGAGGCTCACGAGGGTTGCGAAGGCGAGAGTCGAGATGAGTGGTAAGAGGGCGTAGGCGATGGTGCAGAGTTTCACGAGCACTGTCGATTGGTGCGTCTGGGGTGCCGCCGTCATCGTTGCTAATTGATCTTTCACCAAGCGGTGTTCGGATCGTCGAGCTGGTTTTGTCACTGAAGATGTCTTGGAGTTCGATTTGAACTTGCCTGCCAACTGTTGGCTGTTGTCGTCGTGTTCGCATGTGGAGATGGACGACAGAGAAGAGGAGGAGGCTGCAACCGACTGGCCGTCCACGTCGAGCAGGTGCCACTTGTCGTCTCCGTAGTCGTCGTTGGTCTCTTGCAGCCGCGCTCGATGGCGCGTTCGAACTCCGCTAGAGTCGGGTCCCTTCGGCGGCGCCTCAACAGAAATGTCGCTGTCGAGAGTGATCGACACTCGTGGTCGCTTCAGTGGACTCTCGCCGGTGGATTGTGCCCGAGCTCTACGGCCATTGTCGAGAGTTTGTTGGGCGCCATTGTTGTTGTTTGAGTCATACTCTGGGTTCTCGTCTTGGTGCCTCTGCTGCTTATGGCTCACCTCTCGGTCGTTCTGTCTGGTTGCGGGCGCCATTTGCTTCCTGTTGGCTGCCAGGAGGCCGAATTTGAAATTTGCGAGCGAATTCCGCTGCCACTTATCGATGAGAGCTCTTGCGCTTGTCTGTTGTCTACGCTCTGAGGGAGTTAGCGAGCTTTAAATCAACATAAAGCGGCGCAGTTTTGAGATAGTGCTCGCAGTCGTCTGGCCGTTGTGATCATGCGCACCTCTATGGCAAGCTGCTTGAGTGGCTCAGTGGTTTGTGGGTATAGACTGGGGCACCGGCAGTAATCTCTCAACACATTTTGTCTATCTGTCTAGAAGGGATCTACATGGACTAGTTCGACTTCTAGCCAGATCTTACAGTAGGAGGTCGAGATGAGTACGAGAAAAGGCCACCCACAACCCAAACTCTGGCTGTCTTTGATATACTCTGGACCGGCTGGACTCGAGTCTGGTCAGTTTGATCGAGGTTGTTGTTGTTTGTAGATGTCGGGAAAGTGTTTTTGTTCTCGGGCCAGCGACGCGCGCACAACCGGACGTCGTAGTCGCGATCGAACTGGTCACTAACCACAGTGGATGTGCGCACCAGACGGAGCAGAGTTCGCGCTTGCCAAGGCGCTCGCCAAGTTGCGTCGCCGCTTTTGCTTGAGCGGCTGGACACGCACTCGGATGTTTGCCGGCTGTGTCGGTCGGCGATCGGCAGGCCTGAGCCCAGCCATAGGACAGGCTGCAAGTGAAAGTGCTCGCTCGGTTACGTCCTTCTGGCTGTGTGTGTGTCGAGCGCGCGCAGTCGCGCGCGTAAGAAAGTCCGCCTCCCCCACTCTGGCGAGACCGCCCGCACGGCCGATGGCTCGTCAGCCATCGAATGTGTTGCAATCAACGGAAGAACAGCCCTGCCAGCGCTGGGCCAATCCGCTGAGACCAGTCTCACTGGTCTTTGGCTCGAAGACGAACACAAATCCATTCCCCTCCCCTCTCTTCCCCTCCGCCGCTCGGATAATCCCGCCATTCGGCGCCAGCAACAATTTCAACACTAAAGTGGCGAGCGCACAACAATCGAGAACTAGGCGCTGGCGAGCCCGCCGTACGGTCGCTCGCTCGCCTACGTCGCCGAGGCTAACCCACTCACTTGTTGCGTCTGCTTGCGTGACTCTGGCGCTCGGGCTGATCTCTGCCCGGCCACCATTCACCTGTGCTGATTGTCAGCACGGCACTGTGTCTGCGCCTGCGTGAGTGTATCTGTGTGGCTTACGCCGAGGGCGGCGAGTGAGCTGGTGAGAGCACCCACTGGCCTGGCTAGATCGAGTCTCGCCAGGTGCGCCCGCCCGTATGTCTGATGGTGGGCGAGTGCGCATGCGAATCTGTGGCCGTTGTCCAACTGCCTCACGGGCATGGAGAAAAGAAAAGCGCCATGGCGACGGTCCCGGTTGTTGCACACAACTACCGGGCGAGCGGAATCCTAAATCTGGGCTTTGTTGTCGTCATGGAGTCGCTCTGTGATTTGCAACTCGTCTTCGGACCGCCATCTAGGCTTTCTTATTTGCGGGCCAGAACTTTGCTGAGGCTAAGAAAGGCGTAGCCTGCTCCCGAGCGGATGTTTGCTACCAGTCGGGACAGAGCACGCCTACCTACGGTTTGCGGTCAATCTCGAATCTGACAAGCCGCTGCGCGCGCCGCTGCACCTCGAACACGTTGGCGGTCCGCCGCCACCGTTCGAAAGCCCGGCGCCAGGGTTGTTGTCTCGCACGCGAGAGACATGGAATTTGCTCACTCAAACAATTTTCCGACTGCTACCGGACACAATTCTTTCGGCCCATTTCTTAGTCCATCATCTTGCCTTGGCCGTCGTCGTTGTCGTCAAAGTCGTAGTGTCAGAGACATACTTACTGTCGCTCGACACTAACGAGACGTCTGACCCTAAGCCGCCCTGTTGGTCTAGCCAAAGGAATGGCTAATAAACGAAACGCCCAAGACTATCCGGCCCAATCGAAGAAGACTTCTCTCTCGTCCAACTCGGGTCGCCCCAAGAGCAGACCGACAACTCCCGCTATCAACGAAGAGGCATTCCTTCACAGTATCAGACATATTAGACTGTATGTCCCGGGCGACAAATACTACGAGGAAGTCAAAACCACCTCTGGTCCGCTCGAACTCGACTGGTATTGAAGATAGATCAAACAATTAGAAGGGAAACAAAGACACACCAACTCGAGCGTCTATGTAAACACACTTAAACTCGTACACAAATCGAGTCTGTGCCGAGTCACATCCATCCTCTTAGAAAAATTCATTAAGCCCTGCTACCTAGCCAAATAATAAACATCCACACGAGTTGATTTAAGCAAGTCACATATATCAGAGAAACAATAGTATCATCAACCCACCACGAGGCTGACTCTTGGTCGCCCTTGCACAGCGAAATGGACAATGTCAGCAGCAGATTAGACGAGCTCAAGTATAGGCTTCATGTCGAGTGCGCCGTACTTGAGGGCGCTCGCAATGTTATCAAACTGCCCATATCGAGCAAAAAGGTTCTCCAAGAGGCCAAATCGAATCTTGTCGAGTCGAGCCAGAAGATTGACATTCTACGTAGGGCCCTTGATGATTGTTATCAACAGCTGTCCAAAGAAAATAGCAATCATGACCAAATACATCCCCAATCTTCACATCAACCGAATCACCGGGTCGCAAAACAAGCAGCCATCACGGGAAAACTCGAGGTCAGACTCATTGGTTGCCAAGGCCTGCTTGAAGATGTACCTAATCGAGTGCCGAACTCCAAAGAAGTTACAAGTCCATCAAGTGATATCAAGAGCATTGTTTTCCGAGGGCGCTCGTCAGCTCGCTCCTATAGTGTCCGTGATGAAATGAGCTCGGAGGCTATGGCCGTTCTCAAACTAGACAATGTCACAGTTGCCCAAACCTCATGGAAATCTTGCTCTCAGAAGTCCTGGGATCAAAGATTCTCTTTAGAGTTGGAGAGAAACAGAGAGCTAGAGATACAGGTATTCTGGCGTGATTGGCGCTCTCTTTGTGCAATCAAGTTTCTACGTCTGGAAGAATTCATCGATGATCAACGTCATGGAATAGCGTTACACATGGAACCTAAGGGTATTGTTTTCGGTGAATTCAAGCTGGTTAACCCATCCGTGTCCATAAAACCTAAGCTCAAGAGACAGAACTTGTTTAAGCGCAAAAACTTCTTAAGACCATATCAGATGAACATCAATGTTAACCATTGGGGTAAATTGATGAAAAGAGCCGCATCGCCAACACCTGTCGCCTCACAGCTTCAGCAACAGACACCCCAGATAATACATAGTCACCAAGAGGCTGATAAGCTATCAAATAGACGTGAGTCGCTCGACTTGAGAGTGCAGCAAGTGGAGCAGCTCAACCAGGATGCTGTGACTCCGGTTGCAGACCTCACAGTTCAGTCTCAGCGCAGATTATCACTACCTCAACGCCCACAATCACAACCGCCACCCACACCTAGCGAGCGAGTGCAAACTCAAGCAGAACTTATACAGTTACAATTGAGTGAAGAGATGAAACAAATCGTGATCAACAATGATGGAGAGCTCAGATTGCATGCAGATGCCAAGGGCCGCAAGGTTTGCCATTCATGCATCAAAGACTTTGAGTTAGTCAAAGTTTTGGGTAGAGGCCACTTTGGAAAAGTTATCCTAGCCAAACATTCAGATTCAGGAGAGTTCTTTGCAATCAAGGCATTGAAAAAAAGTGATATCATAGCCAGAGAAGACGTGCCCGGCTTGATGGCTGAAAAGAGGATATTCCAGATAGCCAACTTGGTACATCACCCGTTCCTAGTGAACTTATACGCGTGTTTCCAAACTTCCTCTCATGTCTGCTTTGTTATGGAATATGCTTGCGGTGGCGACCTCATGCTGCACATCCACAATGATATCTTCACCGAGCCCCGCGCAGTGTTTTACGCGGCCTGCGTAGTTTTGGGGCTTCAGTACTTACATGATAACAAAATTATCTACAGGGATCTCAAGCTAGACAACTTGTTGCTTGATAAGGACGGTTTTGTCAAGATAGCAGACTTTGGTTTGTGTAAAGAAGGCATAGGTTATGGCGATACAACAGGAACCTTTTGTGGAACCCCCGAGTTCCTTGCGCCAGAGGTGCTCACACAGACCCTATACACCAGAGCTGTCGATTGGTGGGGCTTAGGAGTTTTGATCTTCGAAATGCTCGTCGGCGAGTCACCATTTTCTGGAGATTCCGAGGAGGAAGTGTTCGATTCCATCGTAAACCATGTTGTCCTGTACCCTCGTTTCCTGTCTATCGAGGCAGTGGCCATCATGCGACGGTTGCTCAATAAGAACCCGACCCGCCGTCTAGGTGCTTCGGAAAATGATGCAGAGGATATCAAGACAAGAGCATTCTTTAAATCAGTGAATTGGGAGCATTTGCTGGCCAGGAAGGTTGAGCCTCCATTTAAGCCGACTATCAAGTCAAAAGAAGACGTTTCTAACTTTGATGAAGAGTTTACACGAGAAAAGCCCGAGCTAAGTCCACCGAAGGAGCCCAGAGAATTGACAAGCTACGATCAAATGTTGTTTCAGCACTTCGACTACGAGGCCGAGGAGTAGTGGGAGTTATAGCCGTCGATCGAGCGCGCACTCCATGGTCTTTCGCTTGTGTCCAGATTGACTCGACTCAAGTTAATCGCTAATCGAGCATACTTATAAAATTTCCGCTCCCCGCAGACCCCAGCATATCTTCGGCGTCCCGTGAGTCGTAATCATATCAAATCAAAGGTACACCGACATTGCGTGTGCCAATAAGCCACCGGCGTCTGTACGAGCGCAACCACTCAGTTTGATAACGCTAGCCCCGGGCTGACGACCAACTTCGACTCTCTTAACTAATTTGCATCTTGTCAACGATCATGATTGAGGGATTGGTCTCAAGAAGAGAGTTGAACGAGTGGCTGTGCGCGAGCATCGCCAGTAATTTCTAGTGTGTCCGGCGTGATTGCGTCACAGTCGTTCCATCGGGGCATTCTTTCATCATCTCGCGGGCGGCCGTGCGTGAGTTGGTTGATAGGATTCTGCTTACCGAGTTTGGGCAAACGTCAGTGAGCACGGTGCACAGGCACGCAACAAGCAAACTGTGCTCCAGGCTCAACGATGTCGGCGGCATCGCGCTGTTGCCGGAGTGGTGATTGTAGTCGGGCAAGCAGATAATCGGGCAGCGCATGGCTGAGCGAGCGCCGGCTGGCTGGCGAGTTATTAACACTTTAACTAGGCAGTCGGCTGCGCCTCCACAGTTTTTTCCTTCGTTCACCTGTGAACTGCAGCGCACATGTGGCCGCCGTTGTCTCGTTCAGAAGCGGCCAGCACCACGCCAGCACCACACCCGAAGCTGCACATGCATCTTGCTAGCTTGGCATCTAGCTGGGTCGGCCAGATGCCAGGCTGCAATCAGGTTGCATAGTGTGACGGCCGATAAATAGCGGTCGAGCTGGCGACCGCTCAGACGAGAGGCCTCGTCCGTGACGGGCCGTCTCGTCGGTGGCTTATGGGTGGGGGCGGCGGCCGCCGTGACCTAGGCGACGGCCGAGTGGGGCGCGTGCGCGCGGTGGAGGCGATTGCGTGGGCCCGAGGGCGCGGCGAGCTCGATGGTGCCCCACCCCAACGGAGGCTGTGGTGGGAGTCGTGGTCGTGGTCGTGGTCGGCGTTCATGTGTCACAACGACGGGCGGTGGCAGTGGCGTTGGATTGCTGCTGCAGGCGGCGGATTGCTAGCAGCGGCGACCGCGGTGGCAGCAGCAGCAGCAGCAGGTCGACTGGTGCTTTTGTACACACGCCAGCCAGTGAGTCGTTGCGGGGCTGTGCACAAAAGCGCTCAACTGCCCATTGGCTGTTACTGTGCGCGCGAGCGGCGTGGCCGAGCAGAGCGCACACGCATGGCTTCGAAAAGGCTCCGGGTGCCGAGAGCGGGCGCGCCGCCGACGACCAGCCTCTCACAAGCTGTCAGCTCGCTGAGGTGTCGTGGGCGAGTGGGCGAGTGCGCGCCGGGCGGAGCGCTCGTTCGCGGCGCTTTTGTACCTTTGCGCTTGTGTGTGTGTGTGTGTGCGAGATTCTTCGGGCGAGGCGAGCTAAAGCGCGGCCGCGCGCGCGCAAAGAGGGCGTCCGTGTGGGCAGTGGCCGGGCGGCGCCGCCGTCGCTGCTCCGGTGCAGAGCGCCGACGATGACGACGACGACAACGACGACGACGACGACGGCGACGACGGCCACTGCTGGTGGATGTGTGCAATTGGCTGGCCGAATGTCCAAAAGCGCGCGCTCAACCGCTCGGTCGGCGGCCGCGGCCGCTGCTGCAGCCGAAGTGCCGCCCGAGTCGGCGGCGAGTGCGACGCGGCGGCGCGCAACTGACGGGCGGCCCGCGACGAGGACGAGGAACGGGAACGGACGCGCGCGCGCGAACGCCAACGAGAGAAGGAGCAGATTGGCATTTTGAGAGAGCGACCGTCTCGCTGTGGCCACCGAGAACTATCGAGAGCTATCATAATCGCCGACGACCATTTACATGACGCAAACTTGACCAATCAACGCCAACATCTCTATTGTCAACCGCCTGCTCACAGCCTCGTCTCGTCTGGAGGCCTAAAACCAGCACAAACACTCACACACAACCACTTTGGACGCACCAACACCACCCTCTCTATTTCTTTGAAGCCACCCAGTTTTTAACACTCTACTCAAGCTTCACAGAAACTCATCTACATATTCACACACTCTCGCACCAGCAACAACAGTTATCATAACATCAACGACATCAATAGCATCTTCTACAACAACAACAACAACAACGTCACCAACACCAATATCAAGATGAGAGAAATCGTTCACATACAAGCTGGCCAGTGTGGTAACCAGATCGGTGCCAAGTTTTGGGAGGTCATCTCCGACGAGCACGGCATCGATCCAACTGGATCCTACCACGGCGACAATGCATTACAACTAGAGAGAATTAATGTCTACTACAACGAGGCCTCTGGCAGCAAGTATGTGCCGCGCGCCGTTCTTGTTGATCTCGAGCCAGGCACCATGGACAGTGTCCGTAGCGGCCCGTTCGGTCAGCTCTTCAGGCCGGACAACTTTGTTTTCGGCCAGTCGGGTGCGGGCAACAACTGGGCCAAGGGCCACTACACCGAGGGTGCCGAACTTGTCGATGCTGTCCTAGACGTCGTCCGCAAGGAAGCCGAGGGCTGCGACTGTCTCCAGGGATTCCAGCTCACCCACTCTCTTGGTGGTGGCACGGGATCAGGTATGGGAACTCTTCTCATCAGCAAGATTCGCGAAGAATACCCAGACCGTATTATGATGACCTTCTCCGTGGTACCCTCGCCAAAAGTCTCCGACACCGTCGTCGAGCCATACAATGCTACTCTCTCAGTTCATCAATTAGTTGAAAACACAGACGAAACATTCTGTATAGACAACGAAGCTTTATACGACATCTGCTTCCGTACATTGAAGCTGACAAACCCAACCTACGGCGACTTAAATCATCTCGTTTCAGCCACAATGTCCGGCGTTACAACCTGTCTGCGTTTCCCAGGTCAACTCAACGCCGATCTACGCAAACTGGCCGTCAACATGGTACCATTCCCAAGGCTTCACTTTTTCATGCCTGGTTTTGCGCCCCTCACCTCGAGAGGCTCGCAACAATACCGTGCTCTCACTGTGCCAGAGCTTACACAGCAAATGTTCGACGCCAAAAATATGATGGCCGCTTGCGACCCAAGAAACGGAAGATACCTCACGGTGGCTGCAGTCTTTAGAGGCCGCATGTCGATGCGCGAGGTCGACGAGCAAATGCTGAGCGTTCAGAACAAGAACAGTTCATACTTTGTCGAATGGATACCAAATAACGTCAAGACCGCCGTTTGTGACATTCCACCACGCGGTCTCAAGATGTCAGCAACGTTTGTCGGCAACTCGACAGCTATACAAGAGCTTTTCAAGAGAATCTCGGAGCAATTTACCGCTATGTTCCGTCGTAAGGCTTTCTTACATTGGTACACCGGCGAGGGTATGGACGAGATGGAATTCACAGAAGCTGAATCAAACATGAATGATCTTGTCAGCGAGTACCAGCAGTACCAGGAGGCTGGAGCCGATGATGAAGGTGAATTTGAGGAGGAGGAGCCACAACAGGAGGCTTGATTCGAGATAGAGAGAGATGCGTGAATTCTGAGAAATGTTGAAGTAAAAAGCAAGTACACGATGCGCGCTATCATCTAGTAGACGATGCATGAAGCTTGATCAGAAAACAACTTATAGCTTGTTTTAGAACCCAAATCACCATACCTCCCCTCTAATTGAATCCAGTATTAATTATACACACATAATAAAGAACCCTTTTACATTCGCCGTGCAACCCTACTACTTCTTTTGCTGGAAATTGATGTGCAGGTGTGTTCCCAACGGACGTCAACCCTACACTGATGTGGTTATAACATCGTTGTCATTTTTGACTCGACTTGCAACAGATCCATGGAGTTAACTCACACGCTTGTCAAATTCACGCTTCATAACGCTCCGAACTGATAGACGGACAGCAGTCTTAAACTGCGACATCAGCGCTGAGTTGTTTGTTTAGTTCAGTAGAAATCAACTTCACTTGAGTGTGCACCGTGCACACATGATATCGCGTGAATTGGATTTCGCCCATCCATTAATCGAAATTTTAAATAGAATGATCATCTGTTGGTTTGAGAACATCCTTATCCATAGATTGAGTTCTGTTCTATTATTGAGACGGATATAATCCCCAGCATGGCTAACTTGGATGAGGTCAAGCTGTTCAGGTTGCCCAGTGAGCGGGAACGTTACGACAATATGGCTGATTGTTATTCACTTATTCACACAATACAATGTCTTGAAAAAGCCTACATCAAGGACGCCGTCACATCTAAGGAATACACAGCCGCCTGTTCTAAATTGTTGACTCAATTCAAGGCGGCTTTCAAGCAGATTGACAAAGAATTTGGAACGGCCGAGCAATTCCTCAAGAAATATCGGTTTGAGTGTCCATCTGCGTTAGATCGAATAAGAGAAGATCGGCCAATCACTATCAAGGACGATAAAGGAAACACTCATGCTTGCATTTCAGAGATTGTCAGTACTTTCATAACCATATCCGATCGACTCAAGTTGGGAATGAAATCCATGGACGAACTCCTACCCGATCTCAAAGAGCTGCACGAGACCATGGGTCGACTCACAATGATACCGCCGAGCTACGAAGGCTCTAATCGTGTCAAGTTTTGGATTGACAAGATGTCCAAAATGAGTGCTAGTGATGAGTTAGACGAGGGTGAAGTGAGGCAGATGACATTCGACATGGATACGTCATACAATGAGTTCAACAAAATCCTTCATGAAAAATGAGTTCTCAAAGCAAGCTCAAGACTTCTAGGTCATATGACACAATGAGTTGACTGTCTATAACAGAACTAAAGTTCACAATTATAACATTTATACTCATTCCAACAACCTATACCTCGTGACGTGTCATGTGACGATAGTCCCGTTACCCCTAGCAACGCTCGTTGCTTACTCTAACACATGATTTTGTATTTGTTCTTGCCAATACACAGACCGACTTTCATTTGACGAGACAAGAGCTTCTCGAGATGGCTACAATTATAGAGATGAGAGTTGCTTACTGCCAAGCCAATAGATGTTGGCAGGTGAACAATCTGAAGTCATGTGTGCGTATTTGCAGCTCATTGACAAGAGACCTGGGAGAATTTACTCCGGCCAATGAGGGAGAAACTTTGGCATCAGCACAATTGCATCATTTAGTATGGTTCTTGAAAACGAAGTGTCTCGCCGAAGATTACTACTTGAATGAGTCGTTCTTGCTGAATGAAGAGGATATTGAGAGCGACGATCGGGTGAGGACGATCAATGCCAGTTCGAGTACAGCTCGAGGTACTAATGTTCGACCAATCACAGCTCAACCAGCTAATTCTCGAGCTATGGCGGGCTCAGCAAGTAGGCGAAAGATAACCGATAGCTCGAGAATAGATACACGAAGTCAGATGCGTACAGCGATGCTAACCGGGAAGACACCCTTGAGAACTAGCTCGAGACAAAGTGGGCCGACCACAACATCATACAGACCTCTTACAACAAGTCTGACTGCAACCCAAACTGCTTTCAGTCGCTCAACACGACCGCTTTTAAAGTATTCGACGTGTAGATTCCTGTCGAAACCTATCTACGAGTACCTCTACAATGCACAAAGTATGACGAATGTTTGTCCAGACTACCGTCAGTGCCTTGAGTATCTCAATCTTGTGCGAACTTCGCGAAAGCCTAGGATGACGAGTAAGGCGACGATGCAAGCTCAACAGACAGCAGGTGACCAGCTTATCAGACTATCGAGCAACGATAGCGACAGCACCGACTCGAAACAATTGGGTGTTTTTTGGACAATAGCAGTGGGCACTTGCTATTACCATTTAAAGATGCACAAGCAAGCGGAAGAGTTTTTCCAGATATGCTTAGGGATCGATTCAAAGTACCTGGATGCCTACCTGTGGCTGATTAAGGTTTACATTCGCACAAATCAACCAATCAGAGTTTTGAAGACTTGTGATCAGGGCACAGCCAACAGTCGGAATGCAATCCTATACAACTGGAAAGCACGGGTGCAATCTCTGATGAGCCAACCTCTCGGGGCACATTTGTGTCTTCGCGAATCTCTCCAGTTCTTTCCGACAAATATTGAGGCACTAGCGAATGTAGGCCATTACTCTTTCTATGAAGACAAGTTCGGTTACAGCTCTCAATGTGTTTTCGAGTGCGCGTCAATTCGCTCTCGATGGATTACGGCGTTGGCGATGGTGCCAGCCTGGACATGAACCCGAGGTCGCCAAACTCGAGCGCCGAGCTCTATAACAATCTAGCGTTGTGCTATTTTCAGTGTGGTTATTATGAACGTGTCCTGCCCTTGTTCCAAATGGCCTTCTTGCATAGCCCAAATAAGGAGACAACGAGCAATATCTGGTACAATATCAGCTTTTTGCCTCAAGCTTTCGGGGCGCGCTCGCTTGCCATCGCCTGTCTACGGTTAGCTCTGAAAAATGAATCTCAAAACCAAGACGCAATCAACAATTTGGGTGTCCTTAGATACAACCACCTGATCGACGACACCCTTCATTACCCCAATAGACAAGAGTATTGGTCAGTGAACTTGGCCTCCACCACTTCGTCGACCTCTTCACCATCCCCAGCAGCAATCAACTCGAGCGAGCTAACCAATTGTCCCGATGCGCGCCGCATCCAAGCTCAATACGACGAGGTAGAGACCTACTTTGGCGCGCAGATTGGGCCAGACAGAAGTGGTCGTTTCTCAGGTGACGCAGATGACGCTGGCGACACTACCTCTGAATCAACTATGCATCCCGAGATGTTGTATAATATGGCCCTGGTAAAACGAAAACGCGGCCACCTGCTCGCCTCAGTGAGATACTGTAATTTGTACCTCCAGTGCGACCCGAATAATCACACAATCAGGTCCATTTTGAGTGAGATTAGGAAGCTTGTGTCGCACGATAATTGATGTGCTGGGAGTGTGATTGAATAAAAAGAGCTGTCCTATGTTAATCCCTAAACGCCTGACTCCCATCAAGCTCTACCTGTTGTGGTGTACCGCTTGCTGACCTTCGATCTAGGCAGATGCACAGGGCATATTAAGGAAGACGCTGAGCGTGCACGTGCCGCGCGTCGAGATCGCGCCAAGCGATCGACCGATAGCGCCGCTTTGCTCTAAGCGGCAGCGGCAGATCTTCTCGTGTGACCTCACGCTTGCTAACCTCGTGATCATCTTGGTCGTCGAGTCACGACAAAGAGTTGTGTTGGCTCGCCGTTCTGCGCGACTGTTAACCTCGGAGTCCATAATGAACCTTGTGAATCTCAAGACGCGTGAGGCTTGCCTCTGAACACATTGAGGGGATACGAACAGATGCGATAACAGCAACCCACCGAGAAAACCGATACTTTTTATGCCTCTTTATTAAGCTCGAACTATCGCAAGTACAATTTTAGTCAATTCACACGTTCACTGGTACACCATGACAGCAACGAGTAAACTGATCGATCTATGCAAGTCCAATGCTGCCAAGGCGGCCGTCTACGAGAACATCAATGGCGACTGTGTTGTAGGCATCGGTAGCGGTTCGACCATGCGCTACGTCGTTGAGCATCTAAAGCAAAGATGTCTCGAGAACAAGTTTCTAATCAAATGCATACCAACTTCATTCCAAGCGAAGCAACTGATCTACGACTTCGACCTTCCTCTCGCGGAGCTTGACAACAACCCAAGAATCGATGTAACCATAGACGGGGCCGACGAAATGGACGCCAACTTTGTAGCCATCAAGGGCGGGGGTGCTTGTCTTGCCCAAGAGAAGGTTGTAGCATTTGCGGCACATAAGTTTGTTGTGGTTGCTGATCATAGAAAAAACTCAACCTACTTGGGCGAGAAATGGACCAAAGGTATCCCGATCGAAGTGCTACCGATGGCTTGCCAGACGGTCCGTAATCACATTATCAACAAGTTCCAAATTAGCTCAGACGATCTACCTCTTAGAATAGGCCAAGAGAAGGCGGGACCCGTGATCACAGATAACGGTAATTTTGTGATAGACTGGAAGTTCAATGTTAACGCGAGTCGCAAATACTCTGCCGCAGATTGGGTGCACTGGTCGAACCAGGTCAAAGTGATACCAGGCGTAGTAGAGACTGGCATCTTCGCAAACATGATCACGGCAGCCTACTTTGGGAGCGACGATGGATCTGTAGTCAAAAGAGAGAATACTATCAACAACGGCACCTGTGGCCAGACGAACGGCGAGGATGATGCAAGGTCCAGCTAAATAGGATATCAGCAAAAAATATTTTATATTATACGAACTACGTTTCACTCAGTTTGCTCTTGTGCCGGTTTGGATGATATTGAATGAGTCTGCTCACTATGCAATTTGGCCAGTGCGTCACTAGGCCTCATAGCTGGAAACAGCAAGACTTCTTTGATGTTGTTGTGATCTGTCAGGAACATGGTCAACCTGTCAATGCCTATTCCTATACCAGCAGTTGGTGGTAGACCGTACTCAAGAGCAGTGCAGAATGTCTCGTCGATGAGTTGAGCTTCGTCATCGCCTGCCGCCTTCTGGGCTGCTTGTTGCTCGAATCGTTTGCGTTGATCAAGCGGGTCGTTCAACTCGGTGTAGCAATTGACGACCTCTTTCTTGGCAATGAAGCACTCGAAACGTTCAGTGAGACCAGGCCTGGAACGGTGGTACTTAGCTAGAGGACTCATAGTGACTGGGTGGTTCATGATATAAGTTGGATTCAGGCAAGTTTCTTCTATGAAGTGGCCCACTAATTTGTCAAGCAGTCTGGCAGCTGTCCTTGGAGGCGGACATTCAACCCCATGCTTATCACACAGTTTGGACAACAATACAGCAGATTCTGGCTTATCCAAATCAGCTGGATTTGGCAGTTTCTCGCCCATTGCTTTTTCTAACTCATCCATCATATCGACGCGTCTGAAAGGTGGCGTGAAATCGATCTCCATGGTTTCGGGTTGATCGCGACCATTCGGATGATATTGGATCTTGTAGGTACCGAACAGTGTATGCACCAGGCTCGAGATTAGATTCTCGATCAAGTCCATGAGGTCGTTGTAGTCCATATAGGCAGCATATGCCTCGAGTGTTGTAAACTCGGGATTGTGGGTCAAGTCGATGCCTTCGTTTCTGAATTGGCGACCAATCTCGTAGACCCGATCTAGACCGCCGACGACCAACATCTTGTGATACAACTCGGGGGCGACGCGTAAGAATAGATCCTGGTTCAATTCGTTGTGATGTGTAATGAATGGCTTAGCCGCCGCTCCTCCAGCAATCATATTCATTAGGGGCGTTTCGACTTCGAGGAAATTTCTATCATCAAAGTATTTTCTTATATACTGGATGATCTTAGCGCGTGTTGCGAACGTCTGTCGATTGGCTTCGTTGATCATTAGATCTAGGAATCTCTGTCTATACCTAAGTTCTTGATCCTTGACACCGAAATGCAGAGCAGGAAGCATGTGGAGACAGGGCGCGAGGAGCTTCATCTCAGTTGGAACAATGCTCAGTTCGCCTTTCTTTGTCTTACCAGGGTGTCCGACGACACCGACAATGTCGCCCCGCTTGAGGTTTTCGTTGATCTTGACAAACGCTTCGACATCACCATCCTTGTAATAGCCGGCATTGGCCATGATCTGAATCTTGTGTCCATCGCTGCGCAAATCATAGAATAGTAGTTTTTGACCCGATGCTCGTTTAGAATAGATCCTACCGGCGACACTATGAGTGACATCAGTAATTACTTGACCAGCCTCGACATCTTTATATTTCTCAATATAGTCTGCCAAGCTGATCTCTACATTATATTTGTGCGGGTACACGGCTTGAGGGTTCTCGATTTTTAGCTTCTCTGCAAATGCCACCCGCAGTGAGTGGTATTCATCTGGATCCTCTTCGATTTCAGGCTTCTTCGCCGCGGCCTGTTTCGGAGTAGGTAACTGCTTCTTAACACTAGCCATGTTTATGTTCGCTTGTGTATCAATCTCCTGTTGCTGTTCTTGTTGTCTCTTGAGTTTTTGTAATCGGTGTAATCTCCTGGCCTTGGCCCCGATGACGCCGTCAGAGAGGTAGCTGGAGGGTTGTTGCTGAAAATTAACTAGTGCAGGTCGTGTTTGTCGTATGAGGATGCGGGCTCGTTGACTAATAAGCGAGTGGACGAAGGTGGAAAGGTTCAATATTGGTCTCATGGGCGATTATGGATGAATCGTAAGGTGGAGTGACGAGACGGGTGGCTTCAGCACAGAGGCGGAGCAAATCGCGGCCAAGTTCTTTGCTACCGTTGGGCCGATGCATCCACGCGGCCGGATTCATGACATGCGCTCAACACCGTCACCACTGGCCCCGGTGACCATGGCGCGCGCGCAGGCTTTTCATCAATTAGCGCGCCGCTCGCGTCATGTTCTCGCCAGCCGTCGCGTTCTCAAGCTCATTGGTATATCGAGCAACGAGTGTGGTGCTCTGTAGGTCAACCATCAACAACAATCACTAACTACCCAGTGGGATGGAGGTTAGTTCTGATTTAGCGAGAGGTAACATCAATTGTTGTCGAGAAGCTGAGTGGTGTTTACTGGCGACGACCGGCACCGACTTGACGTCCGAGCGACGCTCAAGTTTACCAAAGTGACAGTACAAAGCTAGCAAGAGTCTCCATCAATGAGATTGAGGCGAACAATCGGCTGAGAAGCGAGATGTTTTTTGGTAGAAGGTTCTCGAGCAACAAATCCAAACGACGCTTGAGTGACACTTGAACAAAATTCCGTTGCGCGTTCAGTTTCCATCGAGTTGAATCACGTCGAAAAATGAGCGAACCGTGACCTAGCGACAAATGCGAAGGTCGCCTAGTTGCGCGCTCAGGGCGAGCTTTATGAATATCGACTCGCGTTATCTCGTCTATCCCATTGAATCGCAGAGGGTGAGCAAACATAATGAACTGGCGCTTTATCACGCGGTTGGAGAGGGTCTCGGGGGAGGTGCTTAAGTGAAGTTTCTGGATTAAGCACAAAGACCCCTCAGCTCGTCGAACTTATGGAGAAAAAAGCGCAAGATGTCTTCGAGCCTTGTGAGTGTTGTTCGCGTCTTAGGCTGGGCTATTCGGCATTTGTTGCTCATGCGCAACAGTCGCACCTAGAGCTCGCCCCAATGCGCTGGCCAGTCGCTTGACTCGCGGTATCAAACTCTAATGGGCCTCCTCGTGGATGCGCCAAGCTCGCTGTGGATATAAACCTTGCACTGAGTGGATGGGACAGATATCACGTCGAGAAAATATTTGTGTTCGTCATCTAATAAAAGAGTAGGCTATCTCTCAGTTTGGAAAAGTCAGATACATTCAATCAATAAAGAGATACACGAGTACAAGGACAGCGTAAACATGGAATCTCCATTGACGCCAACTACACCTCCCGCCACGAGTTCGACGCCTAGGATATACGGAAACGACTCCTTGTCGAAGAGAATTAACAAGTTTCAGACGGCCGTCGAAAAGAACGAGATCAAGCAAAAACAGAACCCATTCTCGGGATCATTTGAATGTGCTTCATTGAGAGGAAAACTTGGCAAATACGACCCTAAGTAAGTAGAGTTATCCAGTCATGAAAGATGGTAAGTTATTCCTATACAAATTCTAACTAAGATAAATTCACCTACTATCAGCTATGGCAAGCCAGTTCCAGGCTCGAAGACCGAAGCCCGAGGTATCAAAGCGCACGAGAGTGTTGAGGATGAGATTCGAGTTTTGTGCTCCGTTATCGAGGAGCATGGAACGCCCACGAACGATGGACTGACGGAAATCAAATTTGGCGAACTATTCAGACTCTATCAGGTCATCTCAAACAAGGTTGTCGGTGTACTAATCAGGGCTCGGAAGCACGGCTATGTTGAGTTCGAGGGCGAGATGCTCTACCAGAAACGAGATGATCATGTTGTCATCAAATTGATAAAGTCGCCACAACGTGGATATCAGATAACGAAGAATTATGTACACAAGATGGGTCAGTCGCTCGATCAATAATAAAATATTCAGCTTTCTTTCTATGTATGCATGGTGCGAAAGCATATATATGTAGATGTCAACATAATACAATTGATAAACTATTTACTGATCTGGGTCTAAATATAAATAAGTAGTGTTGGACTATGGCATCATTAGAAACCATCTCGACTGGGCGCGAATAGATCATTCGAAGACGAGGTGAAAGCTGGAGTCAACGTGGTTGCTGCTGTAGAGCTCGGATTGAATGGGTCGTCATCTGGCAATGTCAAGTTAGGTTCCTCGGACTTGAATGGGTCATCACTCTCGAACGGATCGTCACCCTCAAATGGATCTGTGCCCGCAAAAGGGTCTGCAAAGTTCACTGCTGATCTATCGAGCATGGACGATGACTGATTGTCTTGGCCTGCAGTGTCAAAGGCTCGCATACCATTGGTAAGTAGGGAGTTGGTAGACAATGGTGTTGGTGGTGTCAGCATCTGATTGCATAGTGCGTTCAATTTCATGGTGTCCTTGTAGTTGATTCCACGCTCAATATCCTCTAGAACCTCGTTTGTCTTTGTCAAGAAATCCTTCAATTCTGTGAGCTTTCCTCTCACTTGGGTCTCCTGATTTAGAGTGGTAGTCAAATTTTCTGCCGCCGTATCTAGCGCTTGTTTGGTGGTCGCAAACTGAGACTTGAGTTCATCCTCTTCGTTTTTGAGAGCCTGTAACTTGGTTCGTTTCGACTTCAACTCCTGGTCTTTCGCTTCAACTTGAAGTCGTTCAACTTCGAGCACCTTGTTTAGTTCCTGAATCTGAACATCCATATCGGCCAATTTCTTGACTGCCATCTCGCGCTGGCTGGTCAGCTGTTTAACCATTTGATTATACGACTCAATCTGATTTTGCATCTCCTTCAATTCGGCCTCTTTCTGAGCTACTGTTGGTTGATTGCTTGTCTGCTGCTGTTGTTGCTGCTGCTCCAGTGAACCATTGCCACTGTTGTTATCACTTGTGAGCAGACCGGTGTCATTATTGCTCATCAGGAGCTCACTACTCTGTATTGGTGTAGAGTCAATCAGACTGGTTGCGTTTTGGGTCAATTGGTTTGGGTTGGCGGATGCCGCTAAAGATTGGCTCAGTTCATCCATTGGCTCCTTGCTCAAGGGAATGTATGTGCTGAAGAGTTTTGTTTCTATCTATAAGTTAACGGTAACAAGTCTTTAGTTTTGTCCAATCTTAAGTCGAGTTGTGTAAAGTTTAGTCGTGTAAAGTCGAGTCAGAGAGTTTATCAATAAAGTTTTTATGGTCAGCATATCGACCCGTATGAAGTAGTCTGAGAGTTTGCGAAATATTAATCGTGATCACGTAAGATTCTGATGCCACTCGTGGGCGAAACTGGCAAGAGCGCGTAACGCAAAACCCGCCGTCAGCGAAGCGCAATCGGCATGAGCACATCGAGGGGAACAGAACACAGCTCGGTAGTGTTAACACGAATGCGTTCCCCACTTTGATACACTAGCACCTCTCGGCACAAGCGCCTCTTGCGTCAGATTTTACTCAAGCAGGTGTCTTACTAACGATGTCTCTACTCTTCCATCTAATCGAGGCTGAAATCTTAATAAATATCCTAACTCAAGAATGTGACCCAACTAGAACAAACTAGGATTTTTAATATATGAAAATCTGCAAACTCGTCACTGCTCAGCTGACATTTGCGTTGGAGCTTGGTGCTATGTTGCTGAGTTCTTCAGCCAGGTCTTTGTACCTGGACGCGGCAAAGTTGTCTATGAACTTGAGATCCCCGTAAGGGAGCTTTTCGTTTCCATTGGGGTCGAGCCTCAGGATTGCGTCTCTGTGCTCAGCAATACGAGCGCCCATCCTCGAGTAAATTGTCAATAGTTTCTCAAACAGAACCGAGCCATTTTCAGCCTTCGGCGGAGAGGCTCTCATCTCCACCAAAGTTTCAAGGGCTTCGCCGAGGGCGTAGTCGTAACCAAGCACATGGTCAATCATCGAGTGAATCATCATCTTTCCCTGACTCATTCGTTGGGGTGCGTATAGCTCCTTGGAAATTCCAGCAATCGACTTGCTGACGCCGGCGCGCTTTTTCCTGATCGCCGCAAGCTGCTTGTCAATCCAAACGCGTTCATTATTGACCATCCAGGCCGACACCATTTCCACGCAAACCAACAACACCACCAAAGTAGTGGCGTAAGAATAGCTCTTCATCTTGTCGCTTGTTAGCTTAATTGGACGGATTATTGATCAATTGTCGACGATCTAAGAGTTGATACTTTTTGCTGACTGGATTCGAACAATATCTGAAGCTCGTTTAGGTATTCCGAGCGCGGCATCCCTCAAGTTTTGCTCGCCCAGTCCAAAAATAGCCCCGAGTTGGGACATTTTGTCTGCTCGACTGCTCGGGAACTATATCGCCGCTCCATCCCGACAATGGATTCTTTCTCTCGCTTCAGATAACCTTTAGAGTTTTTCCAATGTCTAGAACGAGGTAAGCTCACTCGGCTGTAAACATCGGCTCAAATCATGGCTATGTATAGGGGAACTGATAAAGTGTCAACCCGGTGTCAATAGGTTCGAATTTGTCAACAACGATCCCTTAGTTGCACGAAGAATGAGTCGCAATGTTTACTCGAAGTTGATTGTGTAAATGAGCTATCCATCGAGTATAAGGACATCTCGCGTATGTCCGACTGTCAAGGCTCTTCTCAGTGTCTATATATTTATTAAAATTACGGGATCACAATATTTTCTTTGTCGGTTTGGTGGTGGTGCTGGTTGTTGAAGCGCGCGCTGTGTTGTGTTGTTGTGAGCTTCATGTCATCTGGTTCGAAGGAAATTGTAATTGTGTATGTGAGCATTTGAGATAGAGGTAAACGTATCTCGTGTGTGTGTGTGTGTGTGTCTAAACGAGGAAATGCTATAATTACTAGAGTAGTTGGATGTGTATTCGTGTATGTGTTTGGATGTATATGTGCACCAATACACAGGAATATCAGATTATCTCTGCACGTGTAAGTGTGTGTGTGTAAGCCAGCAACAAGTGCCAAGCGGAAAGTAGTTTGAGTTTATCACCCGAGCTCGCCGTAGGCGAAGATGGACAACGATGAGGTGAGAAAGGGGGCGGGATGGCCTTGATTGAGTGGGACGCGGCGCTCTTAGAGACGCCACTTGACACTGTACTTGACGACGTAATAGTTGACCATTTTGGAGATGAACAGAGTGGCGATGAGAGCCGCGACCCAGGTGTAGAGTTGGTCGTCCTTGAGCGAGAAGTCAATCATCGGGTAGGGCTTGAGGTCTTCGCAGGTCTTGATGTCGGCGCCGAAGCTGTTGGCGCGCGCCAAGAGGACGGTCAGGTCTTGGAAGAAGTCCACCTGTGGCGCCTCGGTGGTGCCAATCAGGTCGGTGGCGTTGGCGGCGACGGCGGCGGCGGTGGTGGTGGTGATTAGGTCGGTGGCGGTGTCATTGAGGCCGAGTGTGGAGTAGTCGCTGGCCTCGAGCGTGTTGGGGTCGTTGTTGGCCACATCGAAGGTGCTGAGCCAGTAGTTGGTCATGGTGCGCAACTGCTCGGGCACCCCGATGGCGCTCACCGGCTTCCCGTTCACCACCTGGGGATCGCACTCGCACTGGCCGAAACCGTAGCGGATGATTGTGAGCGACTCGATGGCGTAGCGGAAGTAGGAGAAGGCCGAGAGGCGCTGCAGATAGAGTGGCATTTGGCTGATGCGAATGAGGAAGCCGCTGAGTAGGATGAGCGGCGTGGTGGAGACGGGCGCCACGAAGACGGCCGCCTGCATGGCGTTCATGAAGAGGGCGCCGAAGATGAGGCCCTGGGTCTGGGCGATGAGCGAGGTGACGACAAAGATGCTGGTGGCCATAAGGAAGCGCCACTCGAGATAGGAGGAGGGCTGACCGGTGAGCGGGTAGGTGATCATGAGGGTGAGTGTGGGCAATATGAACTCGAGCGGGAAGTCGGCCAGGGTTTTGCCTATGAAGTAAGTGGGAATGGAGTACCAGCCGTTGCGGACCTCCTTGAGGAGGACGTGCATGTTGAGCGGGAAGGAGAGCGAGGTGAGACACATGGTGCTGAAGGTGAAGGCGTAGACGGATAGGAAATAGAGGCCGACGTTCTCGAAGGTGCACCTGAGCTCGTCCTGGAGGTTGAGCAGCCGCTTGGCGCCGCGTCGGGCGTAGTCGATGAGGTCCATGTCGGACTCGTACAGGGGACAGGCGTTCGGTTTGCCCACTCGGCTACCGTAGACGATCGTGATGAGCAGGGGCACGAGGATGTGGGCCGTGAAGCGGAGCGTTGTGAGCATGGGGTCCTTGCAGAGGCACAGCCAGGAGCGCTTGGTGAGCAGCTGACAGTGGCGCAGGAAGTGGCCCTTGTGGTTGTGCTTGTGGGTCTGGAGTCGCGTGTCCAGATAGAACTCGCCCTCCTCGAGTTGGTAGCTGCCCGACCAGGAGGGCGGCGACCCCTTAGCAGTGGGCGCGACGGCGGTGGTGGTGGTGTCTGAGGCATAAATAGTTTCGTGGTGGTTGAGATGCTTGCTGTTGTTGTTGTTGTAGTTGTTGTTGTTGTTGGTGTTGTTGCTGCTGCTGTTGTTGTTGTTGTTG
>SNVD02009617.1:0-39933 GCA_013180625.2 Boswellia sacra | reverse complement strand
CCCAAGAGATTGCCGCCTCTACCTAGGACTCGTGACTTGCTGCACGTGTATGGCTTGCGTGCCAAGAAGAATCTTTCGCAAAACTTTTTACTGAACCAGAAATTAATTAGAGGATTAGTTAGAGCCGCGGGTATAACGCCCGGCTCAAGAGTGATAGAGGTAGGGCCAGGCCCGGGTAATCTCACCCGTGCAATACTTGAGCAATCTCCGTTCGAGGTATTGGCCGTAGAGAAAGATAGACGTTTCCTGCCCTTGCTGGAGCAGTTAGCAGACTCAGTTCTGCCCGGCCAGCTCAAGATACTGTTGGGCGATGCACTGGATCACGATTTTCACGATGTATTCGGTGACCCCACGAAACTAGTCCAAAATTACAAGCTGCCCGAAAATCTTCCCGACTATGTCTTCAATTTTCACCGGACTTGGTCTGACAAGTCGTACCCTCAGATAAGACTCATTGGTAATCTACCGTTCAGTGTGTCGACGCCTTTACTGATCAAGTGGCTGCATCACATCTCTTTGAGGAATAGCTTTTGGCAATATGGACGAGTGCCGATGTTGTTGACCTTTCAAGAAGAAGTTGCCAGACGAATTTGCGCCAAGCCCGCATCGTACGAGAGGAGTCGTTTGTCGTGCATGTCACAGAACTATTGTCAGTGTCATTACATGTTCACCATCTCGGGTCAATCTTTCACACCAGCACCACTGGTCAACACCGGAGTTGTGCGTTTTGAGCCTCGCCGAGAGCCCATCTGTAAAGTTCCCTTCAAATTGTTTGAGAAGTTCATTCTACATCTCTTCCATCATAGGAATCACACTCTCGAATACAACTACAAGACTCTCTTCCCTTTTGACTTACATGACCTCGTTTACAAGTCCTTCGACAACGCCAGAGTGAATCCGCGCATATATCCTTACATGATCAGTAACAGGGAGGCAGGTAGACTGTGTGAAGAATACTACGCATGTTGCCAAGAGATTCCTGCCTTAGTAGAATATGATTATAGGGCCTCCAGGAAACTGTTGGATCAACAGACACTCAAAATCCTGGAAGATGCGAAACTCACTTTATTGGCTGAAAATTAAAAGACTGTGGAGGGAAAGACATTTCATGAGGTGTAGCGAAATCTGTAGTCTCATGGATATTATCTTATTTCACTAGTAGGACTGTAATTTTGCTCTGCAAGCCCGTCTGTCGATGACAACTGGACCACTAATTTCGAAGGCACTAATTTTCGATCTGGAGCCTCTTGGAGTCTGTTGCTTGAAGCTTCATGTTGCTGAGTGTGGATATGAGGTTATCGATTTGGGGGTTGTCGGTTGACTCTTCGCGGAACATCTGAAGCTGGCCAAGAGTTGCGGTTATGTCATCAATCGATTGGAGTTGTCGCTCTGCCACTTGTTTTGATATGAATTCCGACTTGAGTCGTTGATATAGACGTCTCTCAGCTCTTGACCAGCGGTTGTAGACGACAATGTCGACGAACGAGTTCTTTCTGGCCTCCTCCTCGGGCGAGGTCTTCTTGAACAAGGTGAAAGGTTTGCCTGTGGTCTCATTTCCCCAATCTTCGTCCATATCACTATCTTGGCGAGTACTGTACAGAGAGAAAACAGGCGGGTCCCTAGCTAAGTTGTGGCTGTTTAATACTTTATTTTGGATAGAAAGTCATTTCTTGGACATAGGAATGACCGACAGCGATGTTTGGCGAGGAATGTCGGCGCGAGGATTGTTTAGACTCGCAACGGCGAGACGTTTTGGTCGCTTCACGAGCAACGCGCGTCCAGCCTGCACACTGCAGTTTCAGGCAGGGGGAGTTCCAATTTCAAGTGCGTTCAATGAACTCTGTTGTGGCCACCTCTCCAATTATCAACAGTCTCCATCGCTGTGTTCGGCTTTGACCACCGTCGTGATGTTGAGTGAGGATGAGAGGATGTCAGCACAGCACCCTCACTGTGGGGACAGTCCGGGTGTCGGGCTTCATTACGCTCAGATTACTCTTTCCACCAGCCTCGCGGCAAGCATGACATCCACATGAGTGTGTAGATGGAGACGAGCCGGCGCCAGTCGGAGGGAAAACTGTGAGAGGAAGCCAGTGCGCCGCCAGGTAGCGCCAGCGCCCGGCCGACCGCCGATTGTGGTCCACTAGACGTTGGCGCGCGCTTATTTTGCGAGTTGATGATTTATGGCTGCCGAAAGATTCACTTGATTTGCTCTGGGTGTCGACTCGGATGCGGTCCTCATGCGAGTGTTTGACCTCTCACAATTGGCCGCCTAATGGAGAAGAGGTGGCCATGATCGGGCGCGCACAAACGCGCCCGACCTTTGCCACCCGAATAACTCTGCGCCGCTCGGCCCGAGCAGCTCGAGTCATTAACGGGCCACGTGCGTTCGGGGCCTCGATCATTAGGCTCCATTTAGGCATCGGGCGCGCGTGTTTGTTTTGTTGTGGGCGCCCAGAGCTGAGGCCGGACGAGCGAGTCGGCGGACAGGAACCAGAAGTCGAGTTGGAGTTGGCGTCGGACGCGCGCAAGCCACTTGAGATTCCTTCGAGGCCGGGCGCGCGTCTGCGAGAGTCTGCATAATTTCGCGATAATCTTAAATAAAGTGGCGCGCGGGCGTCGTGGAGGTGGGGATATAAATCAGTGGCAGGCGAGCAGCGACAAATCAGTGCCGATCGGGGCTGAGTCAGAGAGAGAGAGAGGCGAGAGAGAGGCGAGAGTTGGGCGAGAGAGTGACATCCGTCCAGCTCGTGGGTGTCGGCGGCGCCAGTCGAGTCGACGGGCGGGCGCCGGCGCGACTGAAGTGAATCGAGTGCGCGAGTCACAACACACAACGGGCCGGCGCTCGTGGGCGGACGCTAATAAATTTGTCTGTCGGGTGCGCGGCGCGCGTACAGTCGGCGGCCGAGCTCGAGGTGTGCGCGCGTGTGTCTCGCTGCCAGTGGACTGGCCGCCGATAATGCGCTCAAATGAATTTGTAACTCTGTTGTTGTGTGCGCTCGCACAAAGGCGCTCGCTCGAGTCGTAAATATTCGCTCAATCAAACGGCCGGCGCGCCACAAGGCACACAAAGAGAGCGATAGTGTCGCTCGGCTCATAGAGAAAGAGACCGCCGCGAACTACTTGCGAGTCGGGCGCGAACAACGCCCACACCAAGTGCCAGCCACACAGCTCTCTGTTGGCGCGCCGAGTGCGCTGACCGGCGCGCCGACTTGCGCGCGCCGGCCACTTGTTGCGCTCGCTCGCTTGCTCGCTCGCTTGCTCGCTCGGCTGCTCGCTCGGCTGCTCGCTTGTCGCCGCCGCGAGTCGCCCACAAGGTCAGGTTCCGGTGGCTGCGAACGAGGAAGTTTGCCAGACGCCGGCCGCCGACGGCTGTCGGAAGTGGCCAGCAGTGTGGCTGTTGTTGTTGTTGTTGTCGTTGTTGTCGTTGTCGTTGGCGGCGGCGCTTGCGCTAAAGGTGGGCGCTGACTTGATTAGTCGGCGAGAGTGTCGGAAGCCAGCCAATGGGCGCCGCTATTAATAGTCGAGGCGACTGCGTTGGCGGCGAGCGCGTGGTCAATGGCTCATGTCGACAGGTGGGCGCAGTTTTGTGCGGCCAATTCACGCGCAGTGAACACGCGCTCGTGGCCGCGCTCGAGATGCTCCACTGAGTTCGAGGCGAGCGCCCAGTCGGTTAGAGTGTCGCACAGCGCCACAGGTTCGCCTCGAGTCGTCGAGATCCAGACAGCGAGGGGCGCCCCCGAGAGCGAGCGAGTGAGAGTGAGTGGTGGCAGGTGAGAGGTGGCGAAACACGTGCGCAGGTTAATTGATTGCGTCGGTGCTGTGCGCAGACGACGAGATCCCTGAGGCAGATAAGGGCGGCGGATAATAAAAAGTGGTTGCGGCTCGAGAGCGCCAAACAGTCTGGGAGTTGTGTCCGAGCGATAGAGTTTGAGAGCGGCCGCGCGAAAGAGTTCACAAGTTCACAAGTCGAGCCGACAGGCCAGCAGCAGACACATTCACAAGGCGAAACAAGTTGATTGAGAGTAACAAGCGCCCGAAGAGAACTGATAGAAGTGAACAGGGCAACACACACAGACAGGTGAGAACGAAGGCGGCAACGATCATGAGGCCAATTATGAGAAGAAGCAACTCGGCCGGAGCACTGGTCATGCTGGTAGTGCTGGCGGCCGCGCTCGTGGGCCCGCAGCTCACGGCCGAGGCGCGCGAAGAGGAGCTGCTGGCGGGCGCCGAGTCGGCAGCGGGCGGCGCGGGCGCCGGGGGTGCCGTGCTGGCCAAGGCGGGCAAGACGGCGGCCGGCGCGGCCGGCTTCAAGGCGGCGGGCGCGGGCGCCGCCGGCTTCAAGGCGGCCACCAAGGGCGCCAAGGGCGGCGCGAAGGCGTTCGCGGGCGGCGCCACGGGCTTCAAGAAGGGGGGCCGCCTCGAAGGGGGGCGCCGCGGCCGCGGGCTACGCGAAGAAGTTCGGCAAGAAGGGCGGCAAGTTCGCCAAGTTCGGCGCCGGCTACTCCACCACCTCGGCCAAGGTGAAGGCCTTCGGCCTGTCCACGGGCTTCAAGTACGGCAAGGCGGGCGCCTTCGGGGCGATGGGCGGCGCCAAGAAGGGATTCGCCGCCAAGAAGGGCTTTGCAGCGGCCGGAGGGGCGGCGGGCTTCGGCAAGAAGGCGGCGGCGGGCGCGAAGGGATTCGCCGCGGGCGGCAAGGCGGCCGCGGGCTACAAGGCGGCCGCCAAGGGCGCGGCCGGCTTCAAGAAGGCGGCGGCCGCGGGCGCCGCGGCGGGTCTCAAGAAGGCGGGCGTCGCCAGGGCGGCTTCGTGGGCCGGCGCTGATGACGCGCAGTCGAGTTCCTCACCCATCCTCAACGGCCAGCCAGCCGGCCGGCCGGCCGGCCATATTGGGCCCCAAACACACCGGCGACGAGAAAGTAATAAAGCTCCTACTTGGCCCGCTCACCACCGGGCCAGTCCAGTCCACAGTGGTCGTGTCCGATGTCTGCAGGTAGTCGCGCGAGTCGGCGCGTTTGTTCCATATCGCACGCCGGCGCGCATTAGCATAATTAGGCGCTGTCGGTGCGCGCGAGCTGGCGCGCTGCCGGCCGAACTGGAGCTCGCGGACTGGATCACTCGGAATGGATAAGTTTGCGCCGTCGGCCCAGCTCGCCGACCTGAACGGCTCCTCTCTGGCCGCGGTCGCCGTCATGTTGTCGTCGGGCGTGTCGCGCGCGTTTGCGAGACAATTGCGCGCAGTGGGGGCGACCGGCGCGGCCGGAGTCAGTCGGTGGCGGGGGGGGGGGGGGGCGGGCGGGCGGGCGCATTCGTGGCGAGTTAAAGGAAAGTGGCAACACGCGCGATCCGAGGCGAACAAGACAATTTGTTTCTGGCGCTGGCGGCCGCCATTCACCGGCCGCTCGGCCAGGTAACTGACGACCGACTCGCTGTCGTCCGAGTCGAGTCGAGTCGAGTCGTCCCGCTGATTTCGCGCGCACGCCAAGAATTTATCGTCCGTATTGTTCTCCTCAGTTGCTCGCGAGTTTGTGAGGCGCGCGCGCGCCCGCGGCCAACTGACAAGACCAGAGACCAGAGACCAGAGTCCAGGCGCACGCACGCACGCACGCACACACGAAATCGAACTCGTCGCCCGTTCCAATCAGCCGACGCCGATTTGCGTCGATCCGCGTGGACCTCTCGCGCGGCGCACAAGTTGCCCGAGCGCCAGATGCCGCCCGAGGCCGAGAGTGCGCGCAACTTGCCGCCGACTTCAAGGGATTCGGCCGCCCCTCGCGCGGCCATGAGGCGCGCCGGCCAACTGTTGCGCACCTCTCAATGTCCTCGCTCGGAGCGTGAGCGGCGCATTTCCGTGTGGAGCGAACAAATGGCCCGCTCGACGGGCGCGGCCGGCGCTCCAATTAGCGAGTCGTGGCGGCTTCCTCGGGGCGCGCGCGCGCGCCCGCCGAGTGTGAGAAAGTTGGCGGGCCGAAGGAGTTGGAGGTGAGGCGACGGGCAGCCAGTGGCCGAGTGTCGGGCGCGAGTGTTTTGATAGGCGCGCGCCCGCGAGGCCAATAATCGAATTTGCGACGCCGCGTCGAGTTAGCGGGCGAGCGAGCCGCCAGACATGTGCGCACTAGGCCGGCGAGTTTGGCGCGCCGGCCCAACGGGAGCGCCGGCTCGAGGACGTGTGAAATCAATCGAACGCTCGCAATGGCTCGAGAGAGAATAATGAGCGCGCGCAATCCGTCGCAGGTTGGCGACGCTCCAAAGCGGTAAAAGGAACCTTTCCGCATTGGTCGCGCCACCGTCGAGCGGCGCGCGTTTGCCGATGTTGCGCCCGCTAACGCAGGCGCCACCTCGGGCCCAGTGCGGCTCGAGGCGGCGGCGCTGACGCAACGGCGGCGCGAGAAAAAAACTTGTGCGCCGCGCGGGTTGCGCCTGTCGTGGCGGCGAGTGCGCGCCGGCGTCGCTCGGGTGCGCTCGCGCTGTCGAATCCATCAATTTTCATTAGAGCCGCGCCGTCAGCGTCGGCGTCGTGGGCCTCGTGTGGCTCGTGAGGCCCGTGGGGCTCCGCGGCACGATTGTCCAACCGACGGCCCGCCGCCGGTCTTTGTTTGAGTTGAGGCGCGGCGCAGTTGCGTGGCCGACTCGCCGCGAGCACTTTTTCACCTCTCGCCCAAACGACGACGACGACGACGACGACGACGACGACGACGACGACCAGATCCACTTTTTGCGCGCTCAGTGCGCGCGTGAAAAACGCCAAAGTCGCGCCGCCGCCGCCGACCGGCGCGCAACAGGTAACGAGCGCCGGCCACTGTGCGCGTGTTTGTTTGCTCGACTCGGCTCGGCGCGCGCCGGCCGCGCTCATTATGCGCCCACCATTCACTCGGGCCCGATCGGCGCGGTCGCATTCTTGTGCTCGCGTCGGCTCGCCGCCGCCGCCGCCGACCACGAGCACGAGCGCCTCGAGCTGGCCTCTTATCCGGCCCGCCGCCTGAGCCGAGCTGCAGTTTCGGCGCGCCGACCGGCGAGGCTCGAGATTACGCGGCCGAGATTACGCCACGCCGGCGGCGAGTGCGCGTCCACTTTCTCGCGCTCGCCCAAATGGATTTGCATTCGCACGCGAGCCGCCGACCACTTTCGCCTCGGGCCGACCGACGCGCCTCAGGGCCGCGGCCGCCGTTTGATTGATAAGCGGGCGCACCGATCGCCGCGCGCCGATGTGTCGCGTCTGGCGCAACAAATTGCTCGCCCGCCGATCGACTGGTCAGTCCTCTCTGTGTGTCTGTCTCTCTCTCTCTCTTTCTCGCTTGATTTAATTGTCCAGCCGGGCGGCGGAGGCACAACGGCGCCGGCCGAGTGCCAATCAAAGGCGGTGGCCGCATTTCATCGCGAACGTGACGAAATAAAATGGCCAGCGGCCCACTTGAGAGCCGCGCGATCCATTTCACGAGCGCGCACGAGTTCATCGAGTCGGACATAATGAAAGCGGCCGCTCGTGAAGGCGTCGAGTGGCGACGAGCGCGCAACTCGCGGGCCTCGCGCGCTCGTGCACGCGCACCTCAATCGAATCGGCCGGCGATGTTGGCCATCGATTCCGATTCGGATTTGGGCCGGCCCAAGCGAACGCTCCGCTGGTCAGCTCCTTTTCTTTCTCCGCCTCCTCCAGTAATGATATTAAACTTTTCTCGGCTCCCGGCGAGCGCCGACCGATCGGGCGCGCAACAAGTTGACCGGCCGCGCGGCGCAAACCCATTTGGCGACGGCCAGAGACGCCGGCCACCGTCGACCAAAGACGACCAGAGACGACCAGAGACGACGGCCCTCGGCTACCGGCGGTGCGCGCGTGTGATTTATGTCGCGCACGTCGCGCAGGCGCATCGCGAGCGCAAACAGACGATATGGAGGCGCGCAATTTGTAGGTCGCAAAACCACAATGAACAAACAAACGCCGCCGAAGAGACGCGGCCAGCGGCCGACTTTATTATCTGGCGCTTTGTCTTGTCGCTTTGTCTTGTGGATGGCGCTCGAGACGATCAACAGCCAGCGAGCGAGCGAGCGAGCGGCCGAGACTGAGAGAAAGCGAGCGCCGCTTGCGCGAGTTCGGCGCTCAACTCGCGCTCATTATTCACGCCGGACGTGCGCTGCTCGGCCGGCCATTTGGGCCGCCGTCTCGAGTCCGCGCGCTCGGCCCACTGACACGTCGGCCGGCTCGTGCGCCTCGAGCGCCTCCAGCACGAGGAAACAAACTGCTCGCCGCTCGAGTGGGCGAGCACACGAAAAGCGCCCGCCGCGGCCACTCGAAGACGCCGCCACTCGAGACGCCAGTCGTGTGGGGGCGGCGCGCAAATCAAACACGAGCGCGCGTGTGGCGGCGCCCCAAATTGGCCCCGCGCGAACCTTGCGAGTCGCGAGGTGTCGGCCGCCGCGCCAAAGCTCGCGCACAAAGCTCGCGCACAAAGCTCGCCTCTTGCGCGCCGGCCATCAACTGGAACCCGGGCCATTGTAACGAGCGCGCAAATTGGCTGCGCCGGCCCACTCACTCGAGTAGATTGCGCGACTTGACAAGCCGAAGCATTTCGTCAATCTCGACGTCGTCGTCGTCGTCGTCGTCGTCGTTCTCGTTTGCTTGCGCGTGCAAATCAATCGTCGCGCCGGCCGGCGGGGACTTTAAATCAAATCGGCGGCTCCGATCTCGAGCCGGCGCCAAATCCGGCGCGCGTCCGCCCGTCTCGAGTGGGGGCGTCTCGGACGTCATTGTGCGCGCCGCGACTCGCTTTGCGCAACGCGCGCCGCCCATCTCGATTTAGATCCACAAGATTCAGATCCGAGCTCGCAAGTTGCGAGTCGCAACCCACACACAAACACACATCTGAACGCAGGCGCGCGCACACGCACACTCGCCACCACTTTGGCCCTGATTTTCATTCATTTGGTGGCGCACTCGATCGGGAGCCTCGCCCGCGACTGGCACCCAGAATGCGCCACGCGCAACTCCCACGACGCCGCCGCCGCCGACGATCAATCTCGTGCACGGCACTCAATCATCGGCGCAATGGCGGCCAGTCGTGGCGGCCCCGCTCAAAGGGGCCAAGTGAACAGTTTGGGGCCAAAAGGTTAGCGCCCACACGCCGACGTTGGCGTGGGCGCCAGACGCGTGCGCGCGCGCTAAACAAAGGCAGCAAATTTCCATAAAGGCCGACCTGGCGCGCGCCTCTGCGCTGCTCATTGGAGCTGAATGAGGCCAAAAGAGTTGGCCGACGCCACTTTGTGAGCGACGCTTACGAGGCGGCGGCCAACTGGCGGCGCCGACCTGTTGCTGCGTGCGGGCGGGCGCGTGCACGAGGTCAAGGGGAGTGTGCGCGCAACAAAAAGCGAGCGTCGGCTCGGATTTGATTCGAGCCAACGATTCCGATCGCATTCCCCCGACGACACTGAGACTTGCGCGCGTGCGAACAATAAATTTGGGCCTAATGTGGGCGCCGGCCAAAAAAGGCGGCCCGATATCAAAACATTCCCAACTCGAAGGGCCCCACAAATTGCAGAAGTGCGCCCGCGCGCTCGCTCGAAAGCGCCACTCGAGATTTGCGAGCGAGTTAAGTATTCTCCAGGACTCGCCCCCGACGACGAGCCGAACATTAGCGTCGTCGTCGTCGTCGTCATCCTCTACGATCCATCCAGGTAATGAGCGGCGCATTAGCGAAGCGCGCGGATTACGTCGTCGGCCCGCCCGAGCTCTCGACATTCGGCGCCGCGACTACCAGCACGACGACTCTCACGGGCGCCGCTGGTGTTTGCATAAGCGCTAAGATGGGTCGAGCTTGCGCGCGCAGAGACTTGTGCAACTTGTTGGGCCGCGCGCACGTCAAGAGGTCGACTTGTTGTCGGCGCGGATCGCCCGCATCGCCGGGGCCTCGAAAGCTCCGCCGATCCTCGCCGATTGCCGTCCGAGTGGCCATAGAGCGCGCGCGCGCGACACGCACAGGATCGCCAACATTTCGCCAATAATCTTGATCGAATGCATTTAGATAAAGTCGCGCACGGCCGGCGGCGCTCATCCAATTGCGTGCCCAGAATTTCATTGATCCGCTTAGTTGGCGAGCGAACGCGCGCGCGCTCGAGCCCAAAATCGCCTCCTCCTCGGCGAGCGCGACGACCAACGCGACCACGACCGGCGCTCTTTAATTCAATTAGATGCGAAAATGAATGATAACAATGAGTTGCACGCAGTCGGCCCGAGCTGAGGCTCGATGGGGCGCCGGCGACCGCGTGGGCGTATCGGTGACGGCGGCGGCGGCGCGCGCGCGCAAGTTCGCCTCGGCCGCCGGGCACAAAGCGGCCGGCCGGCCGGATTCCAGCCGATTGTTCGCGGCCGGCGAGCGTGAGCGAAGCGCAACGGCCGCGCATTTGCGTGGGCGACCGCTCACTGGGCGCGCGCCAACCGAGACTCGCCCGGGCCCGGCCACTGCGGCCCGCGCCACTGCGAGGCGCGGAAGATGAGATGAATGAGAGAGGCCGCCGCCGTAGGCGCCCCCCCTCATTAGATTTGCCTAATTAGAGGGCCGCCCACGCGAGTCGATGTCTTCGGCGGCGGGGGCGGCGGCGGCGCCGAAGAAGAAACATTGGCTCGGGCCCGGAACTTTCCGGCCAATTTGGTCCAATTTGCGTGAAGCGGCGCGCGCGCACTGCGACCGCGGCGGAAGTGAGCAGCGCATTGAGTGGGCGAGCAAATCGTCGCCGGCCAATATCAATATTTTAGCCGCACGCTCGGGGCCGTTTCCCTCTTGAGATGTGCGCCGTCGTCGTGGTCGTGGTCGTGGTCGTGGTCGTGGTCGTGGTGGTCGTCGTTGGCCAATTTGGATCAATCACCGGCGCCAATTGTGTGCGCCCACTCGACTGTCTCACTGGTCAGCGCGCAAACACGCGCACACGAATGTCGTCGCGGCTCGCGGACTCTAACGAGCCACCGGAAGCCTGTCATCGGGCGCAGGTAAATCACCGTGCGCAGCGTGGGACTGGCCGAGCGAGTTGTCGGCGCTGTGGCGGGCGCTGCTCACTTCCGGCTCGCTCAGCGCGCGACTCTGCGCCGGCCGGCCGAGTTTGTCTGCTGCGGCCGAAGCGCTGCAACAAATCAATTTGAGCGCCGCCACGACGACGACGACCACGACGACGACGACGACGACGACAACTTTTGATTCACAACGAGCGCATCAACAGGCGATTTTTCTTGCGTCAGCGCCAGCGTGGGCGTCACGCGGCCGCCGACAACAATCAGCTCGGGCGTCTTGGTTCGAAAATAGCGCGCGCCGGACGGAGACTCAAGCCGATGAGCTGCTTAGTGGGCGCGCGCACGCCGTGGGGGCCCCGCGGCCGGCCAATTTGGGTCACTCTTGCGTCGCGCTTGTGCCGGACGCGCGCCAGAGTTAATCGACTCGAGCCCCAGAGACGCCGCGGCCACGCCTCGCCGCGCCGCCGTGCGCCTGTGTCCCTCGGCCTGGCGCCATAATGATCGCTCTCTCGAGACGCCGCCGCCGGGCCGAGCGCCCACGCGCCGCGGAGACGCTGATTGTGTGGAGGCGTAGGTGCGCTCGGATGGCGCGAATCTGGTGGAGCATGAAAATTGAGTTTGCGTCCGCGTCGGCGTGGGCGCCCCAATTAAGCGGGCCGCCCGCGGCCGCAATTCCGGGCCCGTCGCGCCCGCCGATCGGTACTCACTGATACCGTGGCCGACGTGTAAAGCTCGCGCTGCACACGCGCCCCGCTGAGCTTCGATGGGCGGCGGCGGCGGCGGCGGCGGCGGCGGCGACGCTTTGCACGCGCGCCCGGCCTTCACACACAGTGACAACAAGTTGCCGCTTCGAGCGCACGCCCAGCGAGAGCGCACCTCAGAGATTCCGCTCGATTGAATGTCGGCCCCGTTTACCTGAATGCACAGCCGACCATAAACAGCGACGCCGACCGGCGGCCACAGGTCGTCGTCGTGGCCGCGAGAGACGCCGATGAAGCCGATGAAGCAATGGAGGCGAGAGCGATTTATTGGCCACCGCTCTGTTTTTGGCTCACGCGAATGTCCTCCCGCGCGCCCACGACCGGCTCCGACCTCCTCGCCCACGAGCTCCAGCGAGCGCGACCGGCGATCAGATCCGAGCTCAAGATTGCGATCTGCTCGGCCGTGGGCCCACATCCTGTCTGCCGGGCCGGCTCGCCGCCAGGCCAAGTGCGCGCTTTAATCGATCATCGCGCTCACCCGGGCGCTCCGGCTGGTGCGCGTAACGCGCCGCGCGCACCATGCGACACTTTGCGCGCCACCGGCCATTGTTCGCGCCGCCCGTCCACCAGACGCGGCGGCGGCGACGCCGGCGGGCTCCCCGAGCGCCGACAAACGGGTCGCAGACCGCCCGCCATAGGCCACCGCGTCGAGCCACAGGCGAGTGACACCAGACAACGGGCCGGGGGAAGAGATTCGCGCCGCCCCCCCCCCGCCGCCGACCATGCGGATTGCGCGTGAAACCAATCGGGCGAAGCAAACAATTAAGCCACCGTCGTGGGGCCAAGTCGGCGAACCCGCGTGCGCGGCCCGAACGCGCACGGCGGCGCGCGCGGATTGTCGCATTCTACCTGGACGACGTCGCGGGATTGCGTGACAAAGTTTAAAAAGTGTCGCGCCGGCGCCCACCGGGCCCCACTTCGACGTCGGCTCGCCGATCGAACGCAACCCACGCGAAATGCTCAACCACGCCCAACACTTTGTAGCGCCCGCCGTTGGCCCGCACCACCACCACCACCACCACCACCACCACCTCCAGCACAATCTCGAACAGTATCAACTGCAACATCAGCACCACCACCTCGAACTAGACCTCAACCAGCAGCACCATCACAACCACGATCTCAGCCTCGACCACCACAACCACCCGCATCAAGAGGGCTCCGCTGGCGACCAGATGACCTTCAACAGGTACGACGAGGAGGACGAGCAGCAGCTGGCCGAGCTGGCCATCAGCTCGACCGTGTCGGACGCCGCGCTCGCCGCCAAGGCAGAGCTCGAGGCCGAGCCCGAGCCGGCCGAGCTCGAGTGTCGGCGCAAGTTCGCCCTACTCCAGACGCCCAACGATCTGAGCGCCGTGCATGAGCTCGCCGCCACCACCACCCAGTCGCGGGCGCTCAAGAGCGAGCCGATTGCGCAAGAGGCGCGCCCGCATCAGCTACGCCTCGATGTGGACAGTGAGAATCGGTGCTATGCGCGCCAGACGCAGCCGCCGCACGCCTACGCCTTTGATGCGCACCACGCCTACTGGGTGCACGCGCACCAGTCGCCGCTCGAGCTCAACAATAACAACAACAACAACAACCACATCAACCACAACCACAACCTCACCAACGGTCACACCAATCAATATGAGCTCTCTGGGTACCCTCAGCACCGACAGCAGGCGAATCTCGTGAGTCGGCTCACTGCGCCGTCGCCGGCATTGTCGAACCGAACGGAGGAGCAGTTCACCTTCTCGCCGGTCGTCGTGCTCAACGCCAACGCCCCCGCCGCCCCCGACGCCTCACCTCAACAGAGTCCCGGCTCGCCCGGCTCGTCGCTGCTCGGCCTCGCCCAGAACTCCGGCCAGTCGTTCAATTCGCACGCCTCCTCGGCGTCGCCCGTCACTGCGGCGCCACTGCAGCCGCCCCCGCTCAGGCCCGCCAGCAATATCTCCTCCATTTGCCCCATCAGCGAGCCAGAAGTGTTCACCGACCACACAGACAGTGGGGCCGAGTCGCTGCTGGCCAGCAAAACCAGACGCAAGCAACACAGTGCGCCTCACGCCTCCAAACGAACACCCGGCGTGCGGGCAAGCTCGCACCAAGACGACAGCTCCACCTCGACCACAACCACCACCACCATCGCCGGCAGTGTTGTCGCAATCAGACCGGACGGACGGCAGGTGGTGAAGCGACTGAGACGCGTCAAGGCCAACGATCGGGAGCGCAATCGTATGCACAACCTCAATGAAGCACTCGACAGGCTGCGCAGACATTTGCCGGGCGCCAAAGACGACTCGAAGATGACCAAAATCGAGACTCTCAAGTCGGCCCAAGAGTACATCCAAATGCTGGCTCGGCTGCTTGAGGAAACCAAGCCCACCAACTCCACATGACTCCGCCATCGTCCCGTTTCCTTTGGCTTTGATGGTACAAAATAAACGCAAACAAAGGCCTACTAATCAGAGACAAATGCGAACGAGTTTGTGGCTCGTGTGCATGCACGATCCGGTCTGTTATTGTTTCCTACCGGGCTCAAAACGAAGTTCCGGCTTTTTGTTCCTATGCTCGAGTTGGTAACATTTAAATTATATATCACCTGCGAGATGTCCTCTTTGTTCGCTCGACCATCGAGGCCACTCGATTGGCTTCTACAGCCTCGCTGGAGTACCTCGGGTTGGCAGTGGTGCGGCGACTCCTGCGAGCGGCTTGTTTTTCCGACTCTAGTCGATCGATAAACTCTCGGGAGACCAAATTTAGTGCCTGAAAGAAGGTCTCCCGAGTCAACTGTCGTTTCTTGGCGTCCTCGACCAGTTTGGTCTGAAGTTTCTTTTGCTCCCTGGAACACTTGATGATCAGGTCGCGCAATCTGAGAAGATTCTGGTCCACGACGCCGATTTCTGCCTCACTACCTCCATCCCTAACTAGGGCCTTCTTGCGCGAGTATAAATTTCTGTACAATGCAATTGTTTGCAAAAGCTTGCTCTGAGTCATCTTCAGCAACACTCGGGGCCCGGGGCCGAGGTCGCCGGTGATCATCTTGGTCACCGATTGATATTCGGTTAGCCGCCCATAGGTTCATGCTGGCCGCCAAGCAACATCCTGATCCCGGGTCGATGCTTTGTGTGTGTAAGTGTGTGTCTGGAGGTGATCTATGCGTTCGAGTTCAAACTCACAGTTTCTCGTGTTCGTTGTTCCATCAAGTGACGTGATACTTGAAACCACACAAAGATGATAGAATCCTGAGTTTGAATCCTTAACCAGATTTTCTGTGGCTCCAGGGAGATTCAAGTGTCGCTCGCAGGGACGCAATCCTGATTCGAGTCTGCAATCGAGAAAACAATCCACTGAAGTCATTGCGCTACGCACACACCTCACGCTCGGCGTGCGAGCTGCCTGATCCAGTCGTTGCTGGCGAGAGAACCGACGTCAATTGTTTATTTTCCTTCAGGTTGAAGAATCCAACACAATCGCCAAGTTGTATCGCAAAATGCTTCTTGCAACTCATCACCTTACCCACTATTGCACCGAGATAATGCTCTGCTGTCTCAACCATATCCTCGCCTCTTGATTACAGACTTGATATACTCAGCCACAGTCTGATGGAGGCGAATCTTCGAACCTACTCGCGTGATAGCGTGAAGAAGCTGAAGCCTAGCGAGATTGAGCTCTCGCCCACAGATAAACAGAAACGATGGGTGAAGGCTTGCTCGAGTCCAATTACCCTGCCAGATAGTTCGGACACCAACTCAGTCAACAGCGATGAGGCTGATGAAATCGATGAAATCATTCGAAGTCCTGTGAGAAAAAGACGCCAAGTCGTCATGATACCTAACCTCCTTGTGATAGAAAAAGATGGTTCTTCTTCCTCCGATGTTGCCACCAAAGTCGCTAGCCAAAGCGATGGAAATAGTTCGAGCCAGAGCTCAGAAGAAGTTATCCATAAGAGACCTAGGGTCAAGCGATCACTGTTCGATTGTAGCCCTCAAACTCAAACCAAAGAACCTGTGCTATCAGCAATAACAATCGACACTTGTTCAGATGACTCATCTCAAAGCAATCCTCCCTCGCAAGAGCAAACAGAAGTACAAACGTCTAGCATACCTAATATAGACATCCACTCGCGAAGGTGTCTACGGTTGGGTAGAATGCTCAACGACACTATCGTTGATTTCTACATCAATCATCTCATGACTAATACAACAGTCACCAACCGAAACAGATTTCATGTGTTCAATACCTTCTTTTTCAGCAAACTAAAAGATCTACAAAGAAAGGTGATAGCCAAGGGCAATAGTGAGATGACATGTTACAATCATACTATAAAGCGGTGGGACAAACACGTTAAGCTTTTTGAAAAGGACTACCTAGTTGTTCCTGTCTGTGATATGAAACACTGGGTCCTCGTTATAGTGTGTTTTGCAAACAAAATGCCATCCGCTGATGAGCCAGTGATCATCTGCGACGAAATCCAAGGCAACTCAAGGAATCGATGCGATCAGCCCGCCGTCCTGATATTCGACTCCCTAGGTTACAAATATCTAACAAAATTTACACAGCCAATTAGGATATTTCTCACCTACAGGTGGAAGCTCGAGCGACCTGGAGAAAAGATGCGAGATTTCAGGGACCGAACATTGTTGAAGGATGTACCTGTCAAAGGAGCCCAGCAACGGAACTCATTCGATTGCGGTATACATATGTTGTATGCATTCGAAAAATTCCTTGAACGGCCGCTTTCACTCTACCAGAGCATAATGAGTAATGAAGATCTAAGGAGAGATCTCGATCTTGATACACGCACTAAGAGACATCTGATAGCTTCTCTGCTGCCTGCCACTAATGATATAAATAACTCGCAATCTTGATGAACAAAGAAAATCAACAATAGATAATACTCGTTTGTGATAGCGGTGTCGGAATAAGAAAGAATAAAAATTTATTTCCAATCAACTCTGTATCCTCATAGTATCGCTGACAATCAAGTAGGCAGTCGAATCGGGTGCGTTAGGTCCGAGCAAGAATGTTCGGCTGAAGTTTGACAAGCAGCCGCCTTGTTTCACGGTTCCAGCGGCGACAACTGTAATCATATCTATGATGTCGCCCATTTGAGGCATTATCTGGGCGTCTAAAGCTTGTACTGTTGTCTCAGTGATCTCTTGAGCTTGATAGAATTTGGCAATAGCACTCTTGGTTTTGTGTGGTATCCCGTTCCAAATCAAGGTGGATTGATCGTGATACATCTCGCATAGTGTCTCCTTCTCTTTATCTTGCTTGTGAAAGAACAATTCGGCAAACCTGAGCGCTTCATCAGAGCGCATGGCATTACCCTCGGGTGAATTCCTTGTACTAATCATGGCGACTGAAGTTGTTCGGCTCAAGTGATGTCATTAATAACTGGTGTCTTCTCTTTTGATTGAAATGACGACTCTATGACATAATCGAGTCACGTGTTTGTGGGGAAAATTTTCGCGCGCCAGCCTCTTTCGCCCTTTGGCCGCGCAGTAATTTTCGTGCCTCTTTTTACCGCCCTCGAGTTTTGATAATCAACTAGCTCGTTGTTTTGTTCTCGCAATCAACACGCCAGAGATCCACATGAATGTCGACACTCTTTTTCTTGTGGAATTTATAGGTTTTGTCGAGGTTATACTTTATCTCTGCCACAGGCTTTCCATCGACGCCCCATTGTTTGCATTTGGCTGAGATGAACTGGATTTTGTGTATTGTGATGATGTATTGTGACATTGTGATGATTGTTAGTCAATTGATTCATGGACTATACTATCACATGGATCATATGAGTAAGCAACGGAGAGTCTGAGAAAGCGATACTTACATCCCTAGTAGATGTTTTGTGTAGACTGTATACTCGACCGCGACAAATGTCAATCGCTCGTTTGAGGAACTTCATGTCCATACCTTTGTTCTTCTTTGTGCCGAAAGGGGGATTCATGACGACTGTGTCGAAAAAGTTGGCCCATTTGAGCCAAATCTCATCACAGTTTACAATATCGACTTGCATCAGGTTGAAATGTTCGCAATTTTTGTAAGTCGACAACTCAGGATCATCGGCAAAGTATTCTCTGATATTGCAGAGTGTCTGTTGGAGAGCCTCGTGCTCAATGTCGAACCCGTAGACAAGAGCGGTGTCGTAGATCAGGCAACCCAGAGTAAGTCTACCGGTGCCACAGCCGAGGTCGGCGACTAGTTTGCCTGTGAGGTCATCGTAGGTGGAGTCTACGGTGTTAATAAGATGCGCGGCAATATGTGGCGGTGTTGCATACTGTTCTAGGTGTATTTTAGGATCTTTGAAGTCGTCAAAGATTGAAAGAAAACACTCGAGCTGTTTTAGGGACGATTTCTTGTGAGCCATCGTGGGCTTTGTGTCTCATTTGGCGGACTAGAGAGTGAGAAATTGGAACTTCAAATTAAAAGGAGCTTAACACGTAGGGAGAGTCCACGTGTGCGGCCAAACAAAACAGAGCGACGCCAGGCGAGCAAAGTGACAACACACTCGAAGCGGTTCGCTTGATCTCGATCGATGGGCCGAGTTGGAGTCCCGGTCGCGGCTAATCCCTTTTTGGACTCGCAGTGAGGTTCGGATATTTATTCTAACGCCTGAGCCAGTCTCACCTTATGATGAAACGACTCGTTCGACCGATTGCAGCGGCTTTTCTGGCCTCAGTCCATCGTTGAGCCGCTTGGAGGGCCCATCTCACGAGTCTTGAACTCAGGGCCTGAATCGTGAGCGAGTGTGTGAGTTTGTGAGGCAGAGACGCGTGACCTGGGCCCACGGAGGACAAGAGTGGGCTTGTCTTGTAGGCGACACGCGAGCCTTGACGATCGTGATCGTAATCATCGGGAGCTGCAGCCTGAGGCCACGGAAGCGCATGAATAACTCCGACTCGACTCGAGTCGACTCGGGCCGAGTCGGCGGCGCCCGGCCTCGGCGATGGGTAGCCTAGGTAACCCCGAGTGGCTGCTGGCCCTGATCGCTCTGTTTGAACGCATAATCGATTATTACTTCGCCGGTGTGTGAGCACAGCCACGATGGTGGCCAGCGCCGGCCAGGAGCCGGTGGGCCACCGAGCCAGCGGGCCACTTTGTTGTCGACAGACGAGTTCCGGGCGCCAACAGCGACGAGCGGCGACGACAGGCCGATTGAGACGAGACGTGAGCGCGCTTGAGCGAGCGTGGCGGCGCCAAATGAGCGCGCCCCAGTGGCGAGCTAGATTGAGCATGCGATTGGACGTTGGCGGCGAGGTGACGACGCTGGCACCAGGTGAAGCAGAGCGAGTTATTGAGTGAGTGAGTGAGTGAGTAAAAGGATGATCATTGAGGCCGACGCCTCGCCGGACAAGAGGCGGCCCGACGGCCAGAGTCGCGATCGAGCGGAACAATCGCGAGAGGAGCGCCAACATGACGAGCTGCAGCCGCAAGTGCAGCGGCGGCGCCACTCGCATGGCAAGATCGTCCAGTGGGTCCACCGACTGGAGCGCATCAACACGCTCAAGGGGAGCGCGGACACGGAGCCCTCGGGCGTGGGCGTGGGCGCGGGCGGCCTGGCGGCGAGCGGGGCGCTCGCCGCCGTCGCCTCGACGGCCGCCGCCACGGCCACCAGCACCATCGTGTCGCTGGAGGGCCACGTCGACGCGGCGGCCGTGGCGGCCAGGGCGACGGGCGGCGGCGAGGCGCCCGAGGAGCTCGCCTTCAAGGCTGCCCAGCTGATCACCGAGTGCCTGCTGATGGTGTTCGCGGCCAGCCTGCTGCTGGTGGCCGCCATCGTCATCCTGTCGCGTCGCATGCCCGCCTTCATGGAGTCGTACGATGTGGTGCCCAAGTTCCTCTTCTTCCTCTGCCTCTTCGTGGCCGCCTACTCCTTCGCCCGCTGGCTCCTCCTTAAGCTCAGCCGGCGGCTCTGCTCTGCGCACGCCCCCAACACCAGTCTCGCCACTCCGACCGCCACAACCACAACCACAACGACAACCACCACCACCACCACCAACGCAGCGAAAACAACCACGACAACAACTTATAAGCGCCAACAACAACCACTGCAAGCACACCGGAAGCGCGGCCATCTCGACAGCGAGCGCGCCGCCGGGGGCCGCGAGCCTGGCCAGCGCGAGCCTCTGATTGCGCAACCCTCCGACGCTCACGGGGAGCCAATGAGCGGCTCTGCATACAGCGGCTGGCGCGGCCCAATCAAATTAACCTGTCAGCTGGCGGCGCCGTCGGCGGCATCTGCCAGACAGCCAGTGGACGGCGGCTCAGCGCGCCAGACGCCCACCATCGACGAGCGGGTGCTCGGGCACGAGGTGCACGAGGCATTCGCGCCCGCCGACACGGCACAGGATTGAGTCGGTCCGCGTGGGCGTGGGAGTGGCGCCGCCGTAGTTGTTAGCTCAGAACACAACAACAACAACATACTCAACAACAACAACATACTCAACAACAACACAACAACAACGACACAACAACAACGACACAACAACAACAACGAACACGACAACGACAACACGCTCACGTACGCCTTGCCTCTAATCAGAATGCATCTTCCGGCGCGAACACGTGCACTGGCCCGGCGCTCGGCCGCGCCTAGGTGTCGCCGGGCGCCGCGTCGGGCTCGATCTTATCTTGAGTCTGCCGCCGGTACTCTCCCTCCTCCTCCTGGACCTCCTCCAGCTGCGAGCTGCTCTCGGCAGCGTCCCGGCGGTCGGCCGGCAGCGGCGCCGCGTTGCAGGCGCACCGACTGGCCGCCTGTGCCTCGGCCTCGTCCTCGACTTGAGTGTTCGACGCCGACGAGGCGCAGAGCTCGCCCAAGCGCTGCTGGTGGTGGTGGTGGTGGTTCTGCTGTTGCTGTTGCTGTTGCTGTTGCTGGTGCTGCTGGCGCAACTCGTCGGCCGAGCTCCAGCCAAACACTCGACTCGCCTCGATGATCTCGAGGCGCCGCTCGATCAGCGAGTCCGTCAGCGAGTCCTCGAGCTCCTGGTCGCTATCACTCTCCTCGCCCACCTTCGATCCGCCTCCCTCCACTTCCGGTGGGGCTGCTTCCAGTGGGGCGACGAGCGAGTCGGTGTCGAGCGCCGACAGGTTGCTGGCGATGGTGTCGGTGAGGTGGAGTTTCTCGTTGATGGCGGCGACGAGGTTGTTGTCGCGCTCGTAGCGCGCCAGCAGCTCGTCGAGGCCGCGGCTCGACTCGGTCTGCGAGTAGCTCGAGGACTTGGGCACGCGCGCCGCCGACTCGGCCGGCCGCTGCTGAGGCCTCTTGATGATGGGCGTGGGCGCCTGGCCCGAGTGGGCGTGCGCCGCCAGGTCCGAGTAGCTGGCGCTCTGGGTGGGCGCGGCGGGCGCGCTGACGGCGGCGGCGCCGACGAGGGCTCGGGGGCGGCGCGTCGAGACCGACTGGCTGGTGGCCGACACCACGACCACCCGGTCGGGCGTCTTGAACTTGACGCACTTGTTGGGGCGCACCGAGGGCGGCGCCACGACCGCCGCCTCTAACGCCCTCGCACTAGTCGAGTGGGCGCGCTCGCGGGCCGCCGACCTGCCCCCAACGGGAGTGATCGAGTTGGCTGACGAGTCCGAGGACAGAGTTCGGGCCGCGCTGATGGCCGACTTTTTGTGGACGCGCGGCGTCGCTCTGTTTGCTGTCGGCGGCGGCGGCGGCGGCGCCGAGCGGCCAACAATTTGCGCCTCCGGTGGCGCCGACAAGTCCAGCAAAAGCTCGTGCTGGCCCGCGGCGCTCTTCGGCCCGCCGCCGCGCCGCCGCCGCCGCCGCTGCTCTGTTTGCTCGAGCGCATCCGGCGCTGGTTGGTGATTTTGATTGAGTCTCGCAGGCGCATCGCCGGCAAGGGACACTCGCGGCGCTGGCCCGCGAGCGCCTTGGCGCCCGCCGTCTGCTCGGCTCGATCGCCCGCGACCTTGACGCGCTGACTGGCCACAGGCCGCTGCTGATTGGCCGCGGGCAGGGCCGTGGCCGGGCGCCGGCTCGATTTGGGCGCGCCCGTGCCCGTGGCCGGATGCGGGCGCTCGCGGCGCTGGTGGTGGTGGTGGTGGTGGTGGTGGTGATGATTGTGGTTGAGTGTGGCGCGCGGCGCCGCTTTGGCGTGTCTGAGACAGAGAGCGAGCCCGTCGTGTTTGCGGTCACGGGCTGGACTCTGTTCGGCGTGGGCGTCGCCGCCGCGGCCGCCTGTGAACAAATTGAACAGACTGAACGCAAAGCGGCGCCGACCGGCTCTGCGCTTGCTGCTCGTGACTCCCGTGCAGGCCGGACACTCGGCGTGGGCGGCGGGGGTGGAGGTGCTGGGGCGCCCTCTTTGGTGGGCCGCCTCGTGTGCGGACGTCCTCGACGACGACGTCGACGGCGACGACGACGACGACGACGACGAAGAGCTGGATGCCGAGTCGTGCGCCTTGCGCTCGGCGCGGCGTCGCGCCGCCAGCGATGCCAACTCGCGGCTCGAGCTGGAGCGCTTGCGGCTCGCGAGTGGCGCCGCCTTGGCGCTCGTTAGTGAAGAGCCCGCCGCCGTGGTCGCGGCGCTCGCTGAGGTGTGAGCGCCCCGGGCCGGACGCGGGCCGGCCGCCGTCTCGGAGGCCACCGAGATGGAGGCGCGAATCTGGCGCGGCACGCCCGTCGTGGCGCTGTAGTCGTGCGAGCGCGCCGCCACGTGCGCCCGCAGGGGGCCGCCAGCGGGTGGGCGTGCGCCCGACGTTGGTGGTGCGTGCGCGCGCCCTCGCCGCCCTCGAGCTCTTGCTCTTGGCCTTGGCGCTCGGGGTGGCGCTCGCGCTCGCCGGTGGGCCTCGTCCTTGTGGCCGGCCCGCCGGCGTCGCGGGGAAATATCGAGCGCGACAGACAGCCGGCGGTGGTGATCTCGAACAGCGAGTCGTCCACCATATCGGACAGCTCGTCGCAGTCGAGGTAGCCGCTCAGCGAGGGCGTGGTGTCTGCCGACGAGCTCTGGCGCCCGGGCGCCCGCTCATGTCCATCACAGACGGCGCTCGGCTGGTCTCGCTGCCAGGGACGCCCGACGAGCGCGCTCGTCTCGGCCTCGCTCGACTGGGTGATGCTCAGCTCGAGCGAGGCCAGCGGCGCCCACGACGGCGCCCCACTGTTGCTTCCGGCCGTCCGGCTCTTGGCTCTGTGGCAGTGGGCACTGTTGGTGTGGTTGTCAATGTTGCCGATGGTGTGGTTGTCGCTGTTGTTGTTGTTGTGTTGTGTTGTCGTCGTCGTTGGTCTTGGTCTTGCTTCTGCTGGCGGTGCTGTTGGCTGGAATCGGTGGAATGAACGATTTCAGTCGCTCGATCTCATGGCGCAACTTTTGAGATCTGCGCTCGACGTCGGCGCCGCCGGCCACCGGCCGCGCCTGAGTCTTGCTCGTCATGACTCGCTGGCTGTCGGCCCCTCGACGGACTTCCGTCAAGAGCCGCCGAAAGCGACGCACGTGCGCCGGCTCGAAGGGGCGCGCCGCGACTCGTGGGCGCTAGGGGCGCGGCGCGTGCTCGAGTTTGTCGTTCAGTGGCTTCGCTCGCGGTGCTGGCGGTCGGTGTCACCTGCTCGTTGGAGTCTGTGTGTTATTGTTGTCCTCGTGGTGCGCAATCTCGTTGGCCGGCCGGCGCGCGCCTCTCGTGCTGGCCTCACGGGCGCTCATCTATCTGTGTCGACTCCGCGCATGTGCGCCGCCCGCTGGCTGATTTATCGGCCAAGCACACACACACACACACGCACACAGACACACACTCTCATGGACACAAACAAAAGCACTGGCGGCGCCCTCTTCGTGTGTCGCCATCTCTGTGTTGCTAAATTTACCTGCGCCGCCGAGCGAGTGTTATTTTTACGAGCGCCCGACTTGCAAGGGCTTCGTGGCGCGCTCGTGGGCGTGTGCTCGCGCCCGGCCGCCTCGCCGACCCAAATGGAATTGGACACAGAGGCGCGCGCGCACCGCCGGCGACGATTTGATCCTTGACTCGCGCGGGCGCCACTTTATCATCCGCTATCTAATCGCTTTGTCTGTGTGAGTCTGTCTCGCTCGCTCGCTCTCTCTGTTTGTGGCGCCGACTGATCGCTCGATCTCGGCCGAGAATGACAACCGGCGGCCAGAATTCTATTCGGCGCGCCGGTAACACAAATTCGCGCGTCCGCTTGGCGCAAAATCACGCGAGCGCTCGGCGTGCGGATGCGATGGGCTCGGCGCCGGCGCGGCCCAGTTGATGAGGTGGCAGCGCATGGCGCCCTCCGAGTCGTTAGAAATTAATGAAGGCTGCGGCGGCGGCGGCGGCGGCGGCGACGGACTGGTGCGCATTATTCTGTGGCCGATGCGCTGGCGACGGCGCCCCGGCCCCCCGAGCCTCACTCACGCACGATCGCACGCACACACTCTTCCTCGCTCGCCAGGCACATCCGCTCGGACACATTCGAGCACAGACACACGCACAACACACTCTCTCGGCGTCGGTTTTTTATTTTATAATTTGTTGGCACGGAACTCGGCGCTCGGCGATGGCGCCGGTCGGCCGCCACACGGGCGCCCCGCGCACTGAGGTCGCCGTTCTGCGCGGGCTATCTATATTTTTATTCACGCCGCGCTCATTGTCGCCGTGGTCGTGGTCGATGTCGTGGCTGTGCAGGCGGCCGAGCGAATGACAACAAACATGGCGGGGGAGTGCGCGCGCGGGCTGGCCGCAGGTGAACTCGCTCGCCTAGCGGCGCTCGCTCCGATGGTTGCCTAATGTGCGGGCGGGCGGGCGTGCGTGGCCGATGTGCGTGGTGGATGTGCTCGCGCGATTGTGCGCAGCCCTCGGGTCGCGCGCCCGAACGCCACACTCGAGGCGGCCGACGGGCGCTGGCCGGTCGCGTGTGCGGCCAATCAGCTAAAATGGCAAATCGATGGCGCGGCCGGTCGCTAGTCGCGACTCTAGTCGGCGCTCACTGCGTCTCTTGGGCACGCAACTCGTCGACGAGTTCACGGGCCTCTCTATTGCGCGCGCCATCACCGACCCGCCGCTGCAAGACGACGCGTCGACGCCATTGATGATGATGGCGAGGGCGACAGCGAGGGCGCGGGCGATAGCGATAGCGATGGCAATGGCGCCGCCGCCCGCGTCGAGGGCGAGCTCGAGTGCGGGCGACGCAGTAATATTTCTTCCAGCCAACGAGTGGCGGCCACGCACTCGCCCAGTCGCTAGGCGCGCTCACATACAGTCTGCCGTCTAGACGTCTGCGAGCATCTGATTTGTAGAGCGCGCCCACATAGAAACACGCACAAACATGGGCACCAGCTGCGCACTCAAAGTCTGGCGTCGTATATTAAGCGACACCGCCGCCTGTGTGCAAGCGGCCCCAATAGGACGCCCGCCAGCTCGCTGGAAACTTTTCACCAATGCGCCGCGCGGGGCCAAAAAACTACTGCGCTCCAGGGCCGCCTCGCGACTGCGCCTAGCGCCGTCTCGTCGCTATAACCCGCAGTCCTCTGTGTGTGTGCGTGCGCGCGCGCGACGCTGCTTGTGCGTGTGCGCGCTATAAATAGAGTGCAGTCGAGAAATTATTAGATCTGGCCGGTGCCCCCCGCGGCTGACTTTGCTGGTCGGTGTCGATTGCGCGACCGCACTGACCAATCCCGCGGCTGCGAACGCAATTTAGGTGCCCTGCTCGAGCCGCCCGCCTACTTCAGACTCGAGTGTGGGCGTGTGCGAGACTCTAGCTCTCACTTTGGCCCCTCCCCTCCCGCCCACACCCACTCATATTCCATTCAGTGGTCGCGACATTTCTCTCACGTCGCGCCACTTAGGCGACAGCCGTTGTGCCTTCGTGCACCACCTGCGAGCCGCACGAGCGCGCGCCTGTCGAGGGCCGTCGGGGGCGCCAATTGAGTGGCCGAGGAGGCGCGCGCTCCTTTCTATCGCCAGTCAGCAAGTCAAGTGCAACTCCAGGTCCTCTCGACCACCGCGACCTACAGACAGTCGACCCATTAGTCTAATCAACTCGACTGGAGTTCGTGGCACTCTCAATACCATAATCGAATTGGCGCCCACCGCTCTGCGCCAGCAATTGAGCGACCGACGCCAGTGTTTTCCGCTCACTAACTGGCGGGCCACTCACACGCACACGAGCGCCAGCTTGTCGAGTGAAAAAACGATGCAGAGCACCCGCAGCTGCTGGGCTCCCATCGGCGCCAGTTCGAGGACTCAAATTAGCGAATTCTGTCTCTAGACACTCAGGACAGCGAGCACGAGGGCGAGCACGAGGACGACAACAACAACGAGCAGGCGGCGCTCGTGCGTGCCCGCACTTGGCCCCTCTCGTCGATGATGTCATAAACTGCCCCCGGCGTGCGCGACCTTTGACGCGAGCGCCCCCATTAGCGGGCGCGTGTTGTTTGTTGTGGCGCACCTGTGCGCTCACTGAAGCCAGTGAGAGCGAGCGCGAGACAGTCGGTGAGGGCCGTCAGTTCCGAAAGTTCACGTAATCGAGTCGGGCGCTCCCACGGGGTCCTGTCGCCAGCGCTGTCGAGGCCAACTGACCGGCGGCCAGGTGACAAATGTGCGCGCTCATGTGGGCTGGCGTGGTTTTTGTATGGGCGCGCCAGCCGCAGTAATTAGTTGCGATAGCTGCTCATGCGCGCGCCCTGGTAGGCGTGGAGCCTCCACGCCAATTACCATCACGGTCGCCCTCGTCATCATTACCATTATTATTATCATTATTATTATTATTATTATTACTATTACTATTACTATTACTAGAGCTTTCAGTGGTACCCGAGGCGTTGTTGTGCGTCTGGAGGAGTGAGGGAGCGAGAGAACGAGCGAGGGGGCGGGAGGCGCCCGCGTGGGCGGACAAGCTCAACGATTTTGGTGGGACAGAGGGGGGGGGGCCCAACATGGAGTCCCAGACACAAACAATTAGTGGAGGCGCGCGCTCAGTCTGGCGAGTAATTAACGGTCCTTGGGCGACTTGTAGGCACGATTCCAGATCTCGGCCAGACACACGGAGCTGTGGTAGCGGTAGAAGAGCATTACGGGCAGGGTGGTGTGCGATATGAACATGTAGGGCAGGGGGCCGTAGTACTCGATCTCGGTCTTGTACTGCTCGACGCTCTTGGTCTCGAAGGTGGCGACGATCCAGTAGGTGATGTTGAGCAGGATGGCGAAGGTTATGAGCTCGCGGCCGGGCTTCTTGAAGCGCAGGTAGCGCGACTCGGAGCAGCGCCGGAGGCCGTCGATGATGAAGTTGGTCTGCACCAGCACCTCCACCATGACCGCCAGGTTGAGCGCAATGGTGAGCAGTTTGTAGTGGTCGATCTTGGCGTTGATGACGGGCGGCGCAAATCGTTGCGTTCCTGCAGGAAGAGGAGTGGCGTTGAGGGCTGGCTGGCCGACGCCGGCGCCGCCATCATTCGCGAGTCGCAACAGGTTCAAGTTTTGCTGCTGGTGCTGTTGCTGCGGCTGCCGACCGCCCACCAGCGTGGACTCGTTGAGTTTGAGGATGCGCAAACTGTCTTGCTGCTCGCTGGCGCCAACCCCGCCCCCGCCTCCGCCCACGCCGGCCGCCAGGTGCGGCTGGAGGAGCGCCGACTTGGCCAGGTGGCTGGGCGCGTAGAGAGTGGCGGTCTCGGCGCGAAAGGCGAGCAGCGAGTGGATGAAGAAGAAGGGCAGCGGGATGAGCATGAGCACGTCGTCGGTGGTGGCCTTGTCCTTGATGAAGGGGTTCTTGTTGAGGCGCATTATTTGGCGGTAGCCGGCCAGCGTGACGATCAGAATGAGGCTAGTGAGTGTGGCCTCCTGGATGAGGTTGATCTTGATGCCCAGCTGGAGGTGCGAGGGCTTGTTGATGGTGACGAAGAAGATGACGATGGTGACCAGCGTGACGAGCAGCACGAAGAAGCCCAGGAAGAGGCCCTTGTTGGCCGCGTGACAGTCGGCGCTCACCACAAAGTTGCTCTTGTACTCGCCGGCCAGCTGCTCGGCCCTGGCCAGAATGGCGTTGTTGTTGTTGTTGTTGTTGTTGTTGTTGTTGTTAGCGCCGCCCTTGGCCGAGAGCTGGTGATGGTGCGGCCCAGCCAGGTGCTCGTGACTCGAGAAGCGGCGCAATATGGCCGAGGCGGAGTTGTTGTCGCTCAGGTAATCGGCGCCACCGCCGCCGCCGCCATAGTGAGAGCTGGCGCGGAGGAAGCTGGCGCCACTAAGCGAGGGCTGCTTGCTAATGTGCTCCTTGCGCAAAGAGCCGCGGCCCAGGTGAGCCGAGCGGTCGCCACCGGTCGCCAGGGAAGGTTCCGGTCGGCAGACGCAGATGGCGCCCACCGTGGACTCGGGCGTGCAGCAGAGCTGATCTGGGGCGGGACGACGCTTGGTGGAGGCGGCGCCGAGCTTGCCGATGTTGATGTAGAGCGACAAGAAGGTGGCCGCAATGAGGAGGTTGTACTCGATTGTGAACGGGTAGAGATAGGGCAGGGCGTTCATGGACTTTGTGGTGAGCAGTGTGTTTTGGGCGCAGTGATACGAGTCGGGGATGTGGCGCACCAGCTGGGGCGTGATCGTGGCCGACATGGGCGACGACATCAGCGCCAGCATCGCCGACTGCACCAGTCGGCTCACATTGTGAGCGGGTGGCGTGGGCGAGGTGCTGTTGAGAGGGGCAAAAAAATTTGAGCTCGCGCTCGGGTTCGAACTCGCCAGTCCAACCAGGGGATTCGTCTCGCTTGAGCGGCCCGATAGGCCTCCTAAACTCATCAGGTTTGTGGTGAGCGAACTGAGCCAGCCCGAAGTCGACTGGCCGCCGACGTCGGTGGTGGCCGCACGCAGCAGGTGGATGTTGTCCCTGAAGGAGCCCGCGGTTGGGTCGAGGTAGCTGTTGATGGGCTTGTTTTGGGCCTTGAAGTAGTCCATCTTGTGGACGAAATCCTCGAAGGCCTCCTCGAGTATCGTGCGAAACCAGAAGGTGACACAGGTGCCGATGATGTGCATGAGGCCGAAGCGCGCCAGCACCTTGTGTCGATTAATGACCAGATTGGAGTACTTGAACATCATGAAGAGCTGGTAGAATGAGTAGAGGGGCGTGATGAGGTGCGCCACCAGGGCGGCGGTGTCGCGGCAGTGGGCGTTTCCGGTGGCGAAGAAGTAGACCTGCTGGCCGAAGCGGAGGCCCTCGTGGATGACGTGACCGAAGCAGAAGGCCGCCATGCCGCACTTGAGATAAAAGTTGGCGCCCATCTTGCCGTGCAGGAACTTGTATGCGGGCACGAGCTGGCCGACAGGTGCGGACAGGTGCGAGGAGGCGAAGGAGGAGGAGAGGAGGCCCGAGTGGGAGCTGGCCAGCGAGTGGCCGTCGGCGAACTTGTGGGGCTGGCGTTCCTTTGCGGCCGCCGCGGCCGACAGGTGGCGCTGGTCGCGAGCCTGCTCCTCGTACATCTTGTAGGCGGTCTTCTTGAAGATCACCTCGGTGTTCATGCTCAGCCGGTCGTGCAACAGCGAGGCCGACGACGAGGTGGTGGAGCGCGACGACGCGGGCACCTCCACCAGATGTGAGCCCTGTGTTGGCGCCACGCCCAGCGGCCTCTGGGCCAGCTGGGCGCGGGCGCGCTGGTCGTTGAAGATCGACTCGAGCAGGATGTACTTGCTGGCGTAGCGCTTGTAGCGCTGGAGGTCCGACTGGAGGAAGAGAAGCCAGGCGATGCCGAGCAGAGCGACGATGGTGGTGTAGATGTGGTCGCTGGAGTTGCGCGACTTTTGGCGCAACTCGGACACGTGCAGGATGCAGCCGAGGATCACGAGGAAGGTGGCGTACATTATGCTGCTGAAGCGCACGAGCAGCCCGTTCGAGGCGCACTCGTGTTGGTGCTGTTCGAGCGGCGCACTCTGAGTGTGGTGGTGTTTGTCGTGGTGGTGGTGGTCGTGGTGGTGGTGGGGGCAACAATGGGGCGCCTGCTGATGGTGCTGGTGGTGCTCGAAGTAGGACGGATTGTGCGAGACACTCGTCAACTGGTCCAGCTGACTCACGGCCACCGGCAACAGTTTGGGTGTGCCACTCTCGGCGGAAGCGGCGCCCAGCGTAACGGGCGCACCCGCACCGCCCGACCTGGGGTCAAGAGAGGAACTTTTTGCCTTCGAGTTGCACTTGTCGGCGTCGAGTCCGGCGTCGCCTGCGGGCGTCAGCGAACGGCGGCCGCGCGCGCGCTCGCCTGGCGGCTCGCGCTTCCGCTTCCGGTGGCTGTGGGCGTAACGAGACTGCGACGCGTGGGCGGTGTCCGCGCGGTTGGGCGTGAACGAGGCCGAGCTCGAGCCGGCCGCGCGCCCGCCTTGCTCGTGAGGCCGCTGGGGAAAGTCGACCGAGAGCAGCGAGCTGGGCGCCGTCGAGCTGGGCCCCATCACAGAGAGATCACAGTCGTCGGAATCGTCCTGGTCTTGGTCCTGGTCCTGGTCCTGGTCGGTCCTCCGGTCGACACCGACCACTTGGTTCTCGAACGGCCCCGCCTCCGGCCGGCGGATGGTATGGGATGCGGGCGGATCGCTGTCGTTGTGGTTGCGCTGGTAGAATTTGGCGTCGGCCTGCTGACCCGCGTCGGGCATCGTGAGAAAGTGGTTGTTCAGGCCGAACTTGTAGCGCTTGAAGGTAGAGTCAGAAGTTGATGTGTTCGTTGAGCTTGATGAGGACGATGAGCTGGGCGATGCGGCCGGCCTCTGGTCGGCGGCTGGGGCCGACTGCTTCCCGTCGCGCATTCTGTCCAGCGAGCGCACGAGACTTTTCAGCTGTGTGGTGTGCACGATTGTGGGCTCGCTTGAGTGGCGACTTGAGAGCGCCGAGCTGGACGAGGCTGTGCTGAGTCGTTCTTCCGCCTGCTCGTCGCGATGTTCGTTCCGGTTCTGATGCTGCGGCTCGCCGGTCGCCTCGCGGTCGCCATTGTGCCTCTCATGCGGCGCCTGTCTGAGGTCCATATCGTCGGGGCGCTCATGTTCTCGGATCTGTTCTTCGATCACGAGCTGACTCGCTGTAGAAATCATTTTTCACCATTGGCAACGTTCCAATCGTATCGAGCGCACACACAACCAGTCAGTCTCTCGCTCTCTCCTTCCCTCACACACACACACACACACACACACACACACACACACACACACACACACACACACACTCAGAACGATCGGATCGGGCGACACCTGCACGAACGGGACGCAGGCGCGTGGGCGTGGTCTGGGGTGGCGCAAAAAAGAGTCGGAAGCATTTTTTGCGGCGCGAGCTCGGCCGCAGGCTCTCGCTTCTTTCTTTAAACGGTTCTCATTAGCGTCACCGATGGCGACTCAACAAGCGACCAACTTGGCCACGACTCCAGACACAAGAGAATGATAGCGACGGAGCGAAAGTGGCGCACGCCCGCCCAATTCCGTGTTCGCCTTTACCTGCGCCGCCACCAACAACCAGCACGACGACGACGACGACGACGACGACGACGACCCTCAAGGTGCAGCCGGCTTGTGTTCTCTCGTCGGCGCGCGCACGCTCGCTCGCTCGCTCGCCCGCTTGTGGCGCTTGACATTGACCACAACTAATCGGCCGGCAATCGAACGATCGATTGATCGCTCGCTCGGGCTCACCTGTGGCCGCGTTCGCGTGTGTGCGATATGGCGCTCGCTGGCTCGACAGTCAGGAAGTCGGTGCAACAAGTGGCAGGACTTGGCATTGCGGTCTGAGTGAGCGTCGCGCAGCTCACCTGTGGATCCGCACCCTCGACTTCTCGACACTTTTGCCCGCAGGTCCGCGCGTTCTCGGCGGCTCCGACAACAATAGGTCGAGCGCCGAGTTCAAAACCAACAGCTCTCAGGCCTACACACGAGATACAGACACGAGTCTTGTCTTTGTTGTCAACCGAAAGGTGCGACACAATCTGTGTGATAGGTTGTGTGCCGAGCCAGAAAGACTGCGAGTGTGTAAGCGCGACGTATCTACGAGAACTCCTGACAGGTTAAGTTAGCCTGCTGTGCGCTATGGCGAGCAGTCTGTGTGTGTGCGTGTAAGTCTGTAAGTGTCTTTGAGTAACCAATCTCACGACACTGCCGTCCTGGTTGCTCGTGCAATGACAGCGACCACCAAGATCTCGAACAAAGACTCGAACAGTAGTCGGCCGGTGTCAATTTTAATTGGCATCCTCTCCTGTTCGTGAGTCTATTGATAGAACTTGACATTGGCCGTCAATCTCGACCGAGAGCTCTTGAGGCTGAGCAATTCAGTCGAACATACGACAACGTTCACCACAGGTTCGCAACACTAGCACCGGCAGTAGTCAGTTTTGGCTTCCTAGTTCTCTTCCTGGCCTTTGTTATAAAATTAGAATCAGAAGACTTGAACGAGTTTGGTCGAGGGGCCTATGTGTCGACCTTTTTCATGACCACACTTCGAGCGACGCGCGAGTCACTAGCATGGTAACTGTGAGGGACCTATCTTGAGGATATTGACAGAATACCGACCACAATGACGATTTAGAACGAGATTCAACAATAGAAACCATAAATTAGCATTACATGTGTCTCTGTGCTATCGTCCGATCCTGCTAAATGCTGTGCTCGCTAACCTATGAAGAGGGGGCACTAATTCACTATCGAAATTGAATCATATTTATTACAATAGGCTTATCAAATATTCTGTCTAAAAGGTGGGCTTGTGTAATTTGAGGTTCTCTGCTCACACTATATTTCGTCGTTCACTCTTTAGGCCTGAATGTGTGGTATTTGTTCATTTCTGTGGGAAATACTTTTGACAACTCCTCGATCAATATCGATTTAAATCTCTTGTAATAATCTATCTTGCCTTTCACCTCCTCGTTCTTGCTCAAGGCTTTCTCCATGTAGTCTTTCGTGTAGAATTGCGGGTTTTTACCTGTATCTATGTACTCAAAAACTTCAATAGGTAGTTGGACGTTTTGGATGTTGTCTTTGAGTCGATCGATATCTTTGAGGGAACTGACAACTTGATTCAACTTCTGGTTGAGAACTGGTTGTCCATTCTGAGGCTGGAAATCTGTCACAATGATACCAAGTTGACGAACGTTCTCAACGAATATCTCGATCTGAGACTCCAACTGTTCCATAGTCGCTTATTGTTAATGTTCATGAACAGCTGAAGTTATCATTTGATTCATTGACTGGCTAGATAACTCTACTCGTGGGACAACTGCGATCTCACCATTTCCACTCAGGTCATTTCCAGGTGATGAGTGAGAGAGACGACCAAATGGATAGGTTTAACTAGAAACAAACAACACTGCACTATTCTGAAGATTAGGACACGATGGTTGCATTTGTGCGTGCAGCTGGACACGCGCGTGTCGAGGAAGAATGTTTTTCTACCCAGAGGTGACTTTTGAGCTTGTGCTCGAGAACCTTGGCACTTCAACTTGATATTAATAATAACTGAGGTTTGTTGGAAGTGCCCGGTTCGTACCAAATTTAAGACTCACTGACTAAAGTCACAACATGAAATTTAATATCATAGAGAAGTATAGAAAAGAAGCGGACGACATATTCAATGGCCAGTGGCGTCATGACCCCACATGGAGAGAGGCAATCCTTGAAGCCATATTTAGACCGGTAATGAAGGTTGGCGGTGGTCGAGGGGCCAACACTCACCTACACCCAGATAGCGACAAGCTCTTCCTGCCTAACGACCTGAAGTTATCAGACTGGCGAAAATATCGCGTAGAAGACCATAAGATACTAGTCAACTTTCAAAAGCACTGTCACTCAATGGGTCTCCATGATCCATGGCTCAGAAATTATGCTCACAACTTCTATCCGCACAATAGGAAAGCCAGGAGCTTAACGAGACTAGTTACCATAGGGTCCGGGTGGGGTTTTGTTGCAGCCACTATAGCCTTCGCCATCGAGTCAGCATACCTTCACTATTACCCTATCACTTATGAGCACTCGAAGGGATACATTGAAAAGTATGGAACAGGTGAGATCGGTCATTAGTTGCACAAATGAGCGAAGTTTAGTGATGTCAGACTGTCTTTATTATATGACTCGGCTTTTTGTTAGATGATCAATCGTGCACATTAAAAAATATCCTTTGGCTGCTAGTCAGATTGGCATTTGTTCGCTCATGAATATCGACCTCTGGCATTTGTACTTCAAAATGCTGGGTGATCTTGTTGAGGGCGAAATTTAGATGTTCCTCGGCTTGGATCTTGTCTTTGTACATCTCGCGCTCATCTTTCGATTCAAAACAAGCATCATCCATAGTGAGAAATGCTCGCACCGACTCTAACCAACTTCTGCTCCTGAGCTTCGATCGTACTTCAACTTGATGAATGAAATCCTTAATGGATAGACGTGATTTTTGAATTTCCGAGAGAAGTTTTTGAAGATGAAGCTTGACTTTGGGAGAGAACAAGGACACATAGTCAAAGTCAGAATCATTCTCGAGACTCGACAGATGATGCTCCAATTGACTAACCTTAGCCTTGGGTGTTGAGATGCGACCATTTGAGGCCAGGAAGCTCGGAGCAAGTAGTCTTGCTTTTGAAGATGTTGGATCACTATTTCCTTTGCTAGGTGTAGTCATTTTGTGAGGTGATTTCGCTGTCAAGCTCAAGTTGAGAGTATAGTCCATGTTGTTTTTTATCACAGCCTCCTCCGCCTCTTTGAGTAATACCAAAAACCCGGGCTGAGAATATACTTTTATCACTCGGAATAGCATCAAAGCATTGCGAGAAGATGAGAGATCAAGTTTGAGAAGGCGATCTATGAGTAGAGTGAATATCACTGTGTAGTATAATAAGTTTTCTGATATGAAGTTCCTCCAGTGGTTATCGATGGATGGTACATCAATCAGTGTTGTGCCTCTACCACTTCCATCCAAGTCGTCCATGTCACCCAAGCAGTCATTTGAGCCTGCTCTAACATACCTCCAAGGCTGGATATAACTGAGCCACGCTTCAAGCGGCTGACGGAAGGTGTAATCTAGTGGCCATCTATTGAAAGCCACCTTGATAAAGTTGTATAACCTTTTCTGGAGCGGATATTTAGACGTCCAGATTGCTTGCTTAATTTCGGCCAGACCTTGGTTGTGAATATGACTTAGAGGACTGTAGGTAAATGAGTTTGAGAAACTATGGAGGTGTTTGATGACAATGCGAACGGCAGTCATTTGATCAATGTTTGCACTGTAAGGTTGAGTATCGGAAATAGAAAGGTCGTCCAAGGCAGCCGCACGCATAATGTAGTTCGTCTTTGGTGCCGGTATGTTACCGAACCAAAGTTCCGTCAACATGAGCAAGTATGTACTACATCTCCATTCAATAGAGCCCAGATGAGCTCCTTGACCATAAAGTAGTGGACCTGGCGATGAAACATGATTCGTTGAGAAGCCTTGGGTGAAGGGCATATGGGGCTGAAAGAATGATGCTTTGAAGAGCGAGGGTGGGCTTTGGCAGTTCTTGGTTGTATTTTGATTGCTTGAGGCCAGATTCAGGATACTGCTTGTCTTGGAAGATAGAGATTGCCATAGAGAATTCTGTTGTGCTGTAGCGTTTCCGCCGAAATTGACGCCGTCTGTGGTTCTAGCTATATTCTCGATTGGCACGAAATGCTCTAGATAGATTTTCAGTAGTGTGAAGTATGCAGGTTCGTTGACTAAGAGGGTGGATAGTTCAGCGGAGCTGTTATTGTTGAGTATATATAGACCGAAATGGAAGATGTAAAACTCGAATGCATTCAAGATGAGGTGACTAATAGAGATGTAACTGTTTGATATGATCTTGTTCGCGAAGAAAGGCGGAGCAGTTCCATTCTCTATCATTGATCTAAAGCATGGCGGGAATTCCGATACGGGAAACTCAAACTTCGCAGAGGTCTCGGACATTAGTGATTTGATGAGTGCAAAGAATATACCGTCAGGGTGTAGAAAGGATAGAACGGCATCATAATCCATGGGGCTTGAGGATCGCGTCAATGTTCTCAACTGCCAGCCTCCCGATTGACAGTGAATGTTGTCGCTTGTCTGACTGAAAGCTTGCTCATCCTGACGTTCGAATCCAAATATGCTTTCGACAATCGGTTTGAACTGGACAAGAACGGTTCTGGATACGTTACTGGTCAACTTTTCTTGTATGAGATTGTTGAGCTCCATACATCGCTGAGCTAATGTGATGTTAGGAACATAACCCCCTGGATTCATCATGACTGGTGTCATATGTTAGCTTGCCGATAAATACAATACAATATCTGCTTGAATAAAAATGATACCTCAAAACCACATGTGTTGAGTTAATTTTTCACCGGGTCGGAGATCAAGTTTTGCTTTCAAACAAGAAAGTCTGCGCACGCAACGTTTGGGCAAAACGTGTTCTAGGAGCTCGTTAGCCAACATAGCAATAACGTGTTGATTGCTTAACATCTCTTTAAGGAAGTTGTCATCTGTCAGACAACATGATGAAATTATGTTCACGTTCATTCTTGCGAGGCGTATTTTCGCCAATCCAAGACCATGCCATCAGAAGACTCGTATGTTCTACGATTGCCGCTCAAAATCGGACACAATATTCGCATTAGCGACCTCCCTAGACCCCGTCAAGGGATCTCCCCTAGGTATCATTCGAGTATCGGGCACAAGGACACGAGATGTATTGAAACTGCACTCAAATTTGCAACCCGTCAACACTGACGAATATCCCAAGATAAACGGGATCAATCTCAGACCAAGATATGCAAAACTGGCCAAGATAGTCGATTCTAAATCTCAAGAGTTGATAGATATTGGTATGTTGTTGTGGTTCCCAAGTCCAGGTAGCTACACCGGCGAAGATGTATGTGAGTTTCATCTACATGGATCCCAGGCTGTTATCAAAAAAATGATGACATCTCTTGGCTGTCTAGATGGTTTGAGACCCGCAGATCCAGGTGAGTTCACTAAAAGAGCTGTGCATAATGGTAAGATGTCTCTCATTCAGGCAGAGAGTCTATCCGATCTCATATCTGCGCAAACCGACAAACAGAGACAGTTTGCCTTGCGGGGTTTAGATGGGTCGACTCGAAACAAGTATGAAAAATGGATAAGTACACTCGTCAATATACTCGCGCATCTAGAGGCTAGCATAGACTTTGGAGAAGATGAGCTCATCGGCGAAGAGAGAGTCTTCAAGAAATGCTTAGAAGATATAGCATCTTTGTCGTCTGAGCTCTCAAAATTTGTGATGTCCTCTAGGCAGTCTAGAAATCTCGTACAAAAAGGTGTGAAAGTTTCTATACTCGGCAAACCCAATGCCGGAAAGAGCTCTCTCATGAATATACTCTGTCGACAAGAAAAATCCATCGTCTCCAGCTTGGAAGGCACCACTCGTGATGTCATTGAACACTCCATTGAACTTGATGGCAATATCCTGACCCTCTGTGATACTGCAGGTCTTGTTGATACAAAAATTGACTCATCTACCGAAAATGACAAAGAATCTGTGATAATACAGCACCTCCTTATAGAGCAAGAAGGTGTGAGGAGAGCTTTGCAGGTTGCGGCAAAGGCCGACATAATCATATACGTTGTGGATGGAAGTCAGATTGCACAAAACGACATTAACAATCTGAATGAAGAGTTATCAAAAATGTTAGATTCTTTGAGATTATCAGAAAACCACTCAAAGATTGTTCACTTGGTTATTAATAAGATAGATCTCAACGACCAGTTACGCAGTCAGGATTTCAGAGATGTTCTAATACCTCTAGAAGCTGAGTTCGGAATTACTAGAATCTCTATTTCTCTTACAAGCTGTAAGAATGAAATTAACATCGACCAACTGATTATGAACCTCAGTGGGATTTTAACAGATATGAACCTTTGTGTGGGGACTCTCGATGATGACAGTTTCAATTTTGCTAATGAAAGACATCTCGCGTTGTTGGAAACAACGTTGAAACACTTGGATCGAGCCTCAGCTTTGAGGATGCGAAATATCGACGAGATAGCTCAACACGTACGCGAATCAGTGGACTATCTATCTCGCATTGTGGGCACAGTCACTAATGAACAGGTCATAGATGTGATATTTAAAGATTTCTGCATCGGTAAATGATACTGCTCCCATGACGACAACAACAACAATTTATGTAAGTTAGGAGGAATGAAGTTTGTTTGGATCGAAGTCAAGACGTTCGACACACATGTTGACGCGCTCAGCTCATTTTCCATCAAGGCGACCTTCGAGTGACACCACGTGGATACTAGTCATTGAGTGGAGTGCAACGCTGTGGTTGAAAGATCTACATGACTAGCACTGATTGAACTTGCAGGAAGACTGGCGCCTGCCAGCCTCGGGTTGCTGCTCTGTTGGCAAGGAGTATGGTGACGTATCAAGTCTGTCTCGTTGAGGTACTGAGAAGCGCCTAGCGTGGACTCTCGTCCGTCGCGACGACACAGGATCAGACCAACCGAAGTTGTGTAGTCCCAGAAACTTGGCTCAGGACGACGAGACTTGTTCCCCTTGAGACACTTGTTAGGAGCGACTCAACTGGTTTTTGCACGTAAACAATCATCAGTGGATAGCGCATCTCTTTCAGTACGCGCTGTAGCGACCTCGCAGACTGCAGCAGTGTCAGCAACAACCGCAGGGCTCTCCGAATCTGCCAAGCGACGTCATAATGCTCCAGGCTCGATCTGGTAAGTGAGCTAACGAGCGAATGGAAGCGACAGACTATTATGAAATATCATGTGTATTATTCGCCATTTTGAATCCCGATGTATTGTTATGAATTTGAACATAACCACAGGCCGATAGAACCGCGGGCACTGCTACTCATCACAATATGATGATAGAGTCTCTCTGTGTGCTACATATTGCTGATCTCGTTACATAGACCGCTGATGATTGTCATGCCTAAACAAATATATCAAAGAAGGACAAACTCCTAGACCAAAATCACGGCTGAAGTCTCACTCAACTCGGTCCAGTGAGCGTCGACATAGAGGACGATTGATAGATTAAGAAACGCTCCGCTCAGCCCTGAGTGCCTAGACCTTGGTCTCTTCCCTGCGCGCTATTCTGTCACACAGAATTCTCTCAACATTGTTATGGGACACCTAAATTGTCAAGACGCGCAGGAAGCTCCTAGATTTGATGGCATGTCTACAAATCAGCAGGCTTACTTTCCAATACCTTACCAACAACAACCACCGGGTCTTGATCGCTCCAGATACCAACCGCCTCTAGCTGCCGCACCTCAACCGATTGCATCCAAGGTACAACTTGCTGAAGCACAAGAATCTGTGATCAACAACGACAACGGAATAGTCCTACAAACATACGAGAATGGGTTCAATCATATCAATTATGACACATCGCAAGGCGATAGCTCCGGCTCGCACTTGATCGAGGCTCAAAATCAGCAAAGCTATGGCTCTATCCTGATAAATGGCACCTACGACTTCAACAATCAATCCTATGACAATCAGCCTGACCCCAAGTTGCCCACAATCTCTGCCTATTACCAACAAGAACATGAACTTGAGTATACTGAGGCGTCAATGCCGGGCTATGGCGACAATCAGAACTATGCACCTCAGGACGGAATTAATATAAATTACCTGGCTCAAGAGAACATGATCAGCACTGCCCTACCGCAGATGAATCAAACCATCGCCAATAACATGGAGCAATATCACTCAAATTCAGATGGACTACAGGAAGAGGAGCATCAACACCAGCAGCATCATAATCACCACCAGATGTTGGACTCTCAGAACAGCTACGATCAAATCGACTATCCACAAAACGATTGTGGTGATTTCCAGCCGCGAGACGATAACCAAATTTTCCAACTCAATGACGAAATTGAATATATGCACTATCAGCAGCAACAAGTGCTGCCATCAGATAAGACTAAAGTGTACAACGATATGGTGCCTAACACCACTCCGACGTTCTCTGCCACCCATCAACAGCAACCGATTCCGAGCAGATCAACGGAGATACTCTACTATAACGCAGCTGATGATGAACAACAAGCCGTCGATGCATCATCGACTATTCAATATATTCCGTCACGTGTCAACGATTTGAATCCCGGCACCAGCTTCGCTGATGAGCAGCAGCTCTTTTCTGCGCACTCCGACTCAAGCCATTTTCTGCCTCCGCCCATGTCCTCGAATGTGCTTATGCCTCCAATAGATTGTGCGCAGCAAACAGTGGCTACACGCGCTGCGGGTTACGGGGCACTAGGCG